>CAUYTI010113494.1:0-41260 GCA_963575145.1 Galago senegalensis | reverse complement strand
AGTAGAATATGATTGTCTTAACACAATAAGAAAATGACATGAAGGCTATGTTAACCAGTTTGATGAAAATATTTCAAATTGTATATGAAAACACCACACTGTACCCCAGAATTGCATTAATGTACATAGTTATCATTTAATTAAAAAAAGAGAAAAGTTGAAAGAATTTTAGAGTTAATACCTCTATACTCAACTACTAGAAGTAATTAATGACGGATTACTATACTTGCTTTATCATATCTTCATCTTCCTGTTAATTTCTCTATCTATCTAGTAATCTATCTTATTCTGATGCATTTCAAATTAAATTGCAGCGGAAGTTTAGTCACTTCTAAATATTTAACTAACATAGAATTAAGATGTCTTTGCTGAGAAAAAAAAAATAAGACGGCCTCAATATATGTAAGTCTCTGCCCTTAACTCCTAGTAGAAACTACCATCATGGTACTTCATTATAATGAAGTCACGTCATGGTACTTCATTATAATTTTTTTTCTCCAGGGTATTATGTCCAGTTTTAGAATTTTAGGTAGTTAGAATCGTATAATATGTCCTCATTTATGGAATTTTTTCTTCACTCAGCATAAAATTTTTGAGATACATCTGTGTTGTTTGACGTGGCGTTACTTTGCTCCTTTTTGCTGTTGAGTAGTATTTCGCTGTGTGAGTATAGCACAGTTGGTTTACCAGATCTTCTACTGAGGTATGTATGAGCTATTCCTGTTTCTCACTGTTATGAAGAAAACTGCCAAGAATATTCTTTATAAGTTTTTTTTTTTTTAGTTATTGTTTTAATTTCTCCAGGATAAATGCTTGGGGGTCAAATTGCTGCTCATAGAGTATGCGTATACTTAGTTTTGTAAGAAATGCCAGATTTAGTTTTACAAAATATTTGGTGGCGTTCTTACCCATAATGTGTGAGAGCTTCAGTTAATCTACATCCTTGCCATATTTAGGGCTGTCAGTCTATTTGGTTAAAGCCATTCCAGTGGTTGTGAATTGGTATTTCATTGAGGTTTGAGTGCAATGCCCTGGTGATTAACGATACGTAGCATTTTTTCAAGGGCTTATTGGACATATGGATACAGATTTAAACGTCTTTGCTGTTTTATTCTTTATTGTCTATTTTTGTTTTGTAGAAGTTCTTTATTTTTACTAAATATTATTCCTTTATCAGATACTGCATATATATTTTATGCATATTTCCTCACACTCAGTGGATTCACTATTAATTTGGGGGGTTTTGTTTTGCTTTTAGACAGAGTCTCACTGTGTCACCCTGGGTAGACTACCCTGGCATCATAGCTCACAGCAGCTGCAAACTCCTGGGCTCACATGATTCTTTTGCCATAGCCTCCAGAGTAATTGGGACTGCAAGTGCCTGCTGCAATGTCTGACTAGTTTTTCTGTCTTTTTTTTTTTTTTTTTTTTAGTAGAGATAGAGTCTCACTCTTTCTCAGGCTGGTCTCAAACTCCTAAACTCAGGTGATCTTCCCATCTCAGCCTCCTAGAGTGCTAGGACTGAAGGTGTCAACTACCACATCCTGCCAACTATTAGTTTTATTGATGGTTGAAGGTGTTTTTTAATGAACAGGAAGGTGTTTAAGTTTGATGAAGTATAAATTGTAAACTATTTGTTTTATGATGATTAAGTTTTGCTAATACATGTTTGGCTTGCCCCCCACCAAGTTATGAAGACTTACTGTTACATTTTCCTTTAAAAGCTTTATGGTTTTAGATTTTATGTTTAGATCTGTGTTCCATCTACAATGTATTTTTGTGTATAGTATAAGGTAGAGCTTGAGGATTTTTTTTTATATCAGTAACCAGTTATTTTAATACCATTTGCTAAAAATATATATTTTTTTTCATTTTGGATTGCTTTGGTGCTTTTGTCAAAAAGCAAATAACTGTGTAAATGTGGATAAATGTGGATTTATTTCTGGGCTCTCTTTTCTGTTCCATTTGTCTATTTGTCTATCCTTATGGCAGTACCATGCTGTCTTGATTACTGTAGCTGTAGACCAGGACTGGGAATCGGTGGTATAAATCCTCTAACTCTGCTTCTCTTTTTAAAATTGCTTTAGATATTTTATTTGCTTCAAATTTTATATATGTTTTATAATCAGTTTAGTTCCTACAAAGATTTCTATGGGATTGTAATTTCTCTGCATTGAATCTCTCAGTCAATTTGGAAATAATTGAAATTTAAAAAACTTTTATCATGAAATACTTTAAATTTATATAAAATTTATGCGAAAATGACAGAACTTCCACATATTTTTTTATACAGATTTTCCTAATGTGAATGTCTTGCATCACTATAGCATAATTATTAAAACTGGGAAATTAACATTGATTCACATCTAACACTTTTAAATATATTACATCTTGAGAGCTTATTTGGAGACTCTCAATCACAATGTCCCAAAGCTGCAGATGCCGGTAAGTGTCTGGAGAAAAGAGAACATTTTTACAGTGTTGGTGGAACTGTGAACTAATACAGTCTCTTTGGAAAGAAGTATAGAGAATTCTCAATAATCTAAAAGTAGACCTTCCATTTGATCCTGCAATCCCATTTGTCACATCCCACTCCTGACACCACTTGTCAGGGCCCGGGACTGGCCAGGTCTTGGGCCCAGCTTAACTAGGTTCCAGACGCGGACCGCTAAGCCATCTTGCTCAGGAACAATTTCTCTTAGGTGCCTGAGGGCTAGTTTAGCAGGAGAGAGAGTGAGAGAGAGAGAGAATCTTTGAAAGAATAAAGCAGTCTTAGAATAGATAGATCTTAGTCTTTACTAGAGCTTGGCAATCTTCAGCAGAGAGACACCGTCCTCGTGTTCTGCAGGCAGATGAGGAGACAGAGTCAGAGTAAGATGGTTTGTGATTGAATGAGCACACTCCCAACTGTCTTCTCCTCCAGCATTATCTATGACTGATCTCATGCCTCTCAACACCACTGGTGTAGAGACTGCCAATTCACCAATGCTCTCATCTTGTGAGTTCTCATGCTTGTTAGGAGAGCTAAATCCCTCTCCATGCCCTTTTCACCAAGGTGTTCCATTATTGAGCTACACAGGTATTTCTTACAACTCTCACTCCTCCTAGCCATAGGCTATATGGGCTGCTACACCCATTATTAGGTATCTACCCAAAAGAAATAAATCATTTTATTATAAGGACATAAGCACTGGAATGTTTATCCATTGTAGCTCAATTCACAATCGCCAAGATGTAGAATCAACCCAAGTGCCCATCTACACATGAATGGATAAATAAACTGTGGTATAGGCTGGGCACAGTGGCTCATGCCTATAGTTCTAGCAGTCTGGGAGGTCAAAGCAGGTGGATTGCTAGAGCTCATGAGTTCAAGACCAGCCTGAACAAAAGTAAGACCCTCATCTCTATTAAAAAGAAAAAAAAAAAAAAACTCAGGCAAGAGGGTCACTTGAGCCCAAGAATTGGAGGTTGCTGTGAGCTATAATGCCAAGGCACTCTACCCAGGGCAAAAGCTTGAGACTCTGTCTCAAAAATAAAGACATTAATTTATTAAAAAATTAATTAATTAAATTAACCATTTATAAAATACTATTTAGTCACAAAAGATGGAGACTTTATAGCTTTAGTATTAACATGGATGGAGTGGGAGAACATTCTACTTAATAAAGGATCACGAGAATGGAAACGCAAGAATCCAAAGTACTTAATACTAATATGAAACCGGTAGATGAACAAATAAACACCAACACAAGAGAAAAACACAATTAAACTCAAGTGGGGAGAAGGCATGAGATGGGAGGAGGGAGGGGAATTGGCATGCTCTCACCTAACAGGCACAATATAAGGGTATATGGCACCCCTCCTGGGTGAAGGGCACAGCTACAACTTGGACTCTACCTAACAAACGCAAACGATGTAACCTAATCGTCTGGACCCTTATATTAATCTGAACTATAAATAAATAAATTACACCTTAACAACATTAATCTGCCAATCCAGGTGCACGGCACATATCTACATTTATTTGTTTTGTTTTTAAATCTCAAAATAGTTAATATATATGTGTGTGTGTGTGTGTGTGTATATAGATATATATATATATATTTTTTTTTTTTTTTGAGACAGAGTCTCACTATGCCACCCTCAGAATAGTTCCATGGCATTAAAGCTCACAGTAACCTCAAACTCTTGGGTTTAAGTGATTCTTTTGCCTCAGCCTCCAGAGTAGCTGGGACTACAGGTGCCCGCCACAATGTCTGGCTATTTATGTGCTGTTGTTGTTGTTGTAGTTGTCATTGTTGTTTAGCAGGACCCATATGGGTTTGAACTCACCAGCCCCAGTGTATGTAGCCAGCACCCTAACCACTGAGCAACAGGCACTGAGCCAAAATAGTAATATTTTATAGTTTTTAGTATAGAAGGTCTTAATGATACTTTGTTAGACTTATTGTATATGTTTTACATCACTATGAATGATTTTGTTTCATTTTCAAGTGTTTGCTGCTGATATATAGAAATACACAATATAATTGATTTTCTACATAAACAATAATGTCACCTTGAAAATAGAGACAAATATACTTACTTATTTTCTATGCTTGGCATATCCCCAACTTTGCCTCATTAACTATGGTGGCAGCCATAGATTGTTTTTATTTTGTGGCAGAGTCTCAATATGTTGCCCAGGCTAGAGTGTCGGGACATCAGCCCAGCTCACAGCAACCTCGGACTCCCTGGGTTCAGGTGATCCTCCTGCCTCAGCCACCAAATTAGCTTGACTACAGGTACATGTCACAACACCTAGATAATGTTTCTACTTTTAGTAGAGGCAGAGTCTTGCTCTTGCTCAGGCATAGATTTTCTTTTTGGTAGGTATGCTTTACCAGGTTGAGAAAGTTTTCTTCTATTCCTGGTTGTTGTTTTTAAATTATTTTTTTCTTAACAAATGTGTACAGATTTTTGTGAAATGCTTTTCTGCATCCTCTGAAATAATCATACTACTATTCTTTTTTCCATTAACATAATTTTTATGTGTTAGACCTTAAATTTCTATGATAAATTCTATTTGACAATGATATATGACCTTTCTTACTTTGATTTGATTTGCTAATATTTTGTTAAGTATGTTGGACCCATGTTTATAAAGGATATTGCTCTATAAATCTGTTTATTTATATTCAATGGCTTCATTGAGATTTTATGCTGTGCTTGCTTCATAAAACAATCTGCATGGTGTTTTCTTCATCTCTATTTTCTGCAAGAATATGTGTAAAATTGGTATTGTTTTTCCTTTTTCCTTAAATGTTGGATATAACTGTTGGATAGAATTTTCCTTAAATTGTTGGATAGCTGTTGCCATCAACTAGTATTAGAGTTTTTTGAGGATATATATATACATACTTCTATAGAGTATATGTACATACATATATTGAGAGAGAGGTGTACACACACATACATACATGTGTATAAATAGATAGATAAATAGACAGATTTCAATAGGTATAGGGAAAATGTCTTATTTCCTTCAGGGTTTGTTGTGGTTTTCAAAGAACGTATACTTTTTGTGTAAGTTATCAGATTTCCCCAAATCTGGGTAGATTTATTACCTTTGATAATCTAATCTGGAAAGTTTGGAAGAGGCAACAGTTAAAACAAGCAAAATAACTCTCCTCAAGACCAGTTTCATGTACCTGTCATTCTTGCTACTTAATATTGTGCTTGAACAAATTCTCCTAGGCTGTTTCCCTATCCTGTATACTAATTTCTTCTCAGAGCATTCCCTTGTTTTTCTTTCACAAAAAGGGCCCACAAAGGTAGGCAAATGTCATATATTTCAACAGAGAACTCCCAGCTTTGTGGGGAATATGTCATTTATGGAGCTCCAGCCCTACTTCTGAGCACATGGGTAGATTGCATTTCCCCATTTGTTTCATTGCATTGATCTGACCAATAAAAGTTTAGCAGAAATTATGTGTGCCACTTCTGGGTGGAAGTATTTAACTGCAGGTGCTCATTATCCAGTCTCTTCTTCCCCAACTATGGCAATTGAGGCAACCATATTGATATAGATTACTCCTCCCATTTGCTGTTTCTGTTGTTTGAGTGCTGCTGATGGATAATTTACTATTGTATCATTTCTTCTTTGTCACTGTGTTTGTGTTCAGAAGAAAGGAGGTTGTGTGATCAGTGTCACTGTCCTCTTACCCTAGATGTTTCCCTATCAGTGTCTAAAAAATCCAAAGTGTTTCCAATTTAAAAGTTGATAAAAAGTTCATTTGTAATCACTAGTGAAGATTTCATCTTCTTGGCTCCACTACAAACATCAGCTCATCACCTTTCTGCCAGCCATCAGGACTAACCCATAGAAATAGTTTTTGCTCAAAACTCAACTTATTTACAAACAACTAAAATAAAGAATAAAGGAGTGAGAATTGGTTGGAGAAGAAGAGAATGAGTTTATTTTGAATTTGTCAAGGTTGAAGTACCTACAGAACATTAGGATGGAATAAAAGTATGGGTCTGCATCTTACAAAAAAGAAGATGGCTTAAAATATAGATTAAAAAAATCCTTCACAGAATTCTAAAATATGGCAGGTGAAATGTGAGACTTAGCATGTTTTAGATAAAGTTTATTTGTAATACAAGAGGAAAAATAAAGAAAATAATAAGTCTTTGGAAATTACAAGGACATAGAAGATCCTAAGTAAGTAAAATGGGGACTAACGGGGGAGGGGAGAACCAAGATAGAATGAAAAAAGACATTGATGATGAAGAAGGTTTTAGGTTGGAGAGTGATGGGTGAAATAAGATCAATTATGAGGACAAAATCTATGCCACAGTATTTGGGCATTAATTTGTCACCATGGTAAGAGCTACTTTAGGAGAATGATAAGTGTAGAACCCAAAGTCTAATTCTTGATGTTATTTTAAGAGAATTTGCAAACTCTAATCTAAAATTTTCATGGGCATTTGGTTAGTTTGGCCAGGAGCTAGCATATTAAAGCTCTGTGTCTGTAACAATCAACATAGCTCCCGGTCAGCTGTCATCCAATGAGATGTCTCCTATGCCTCAGGCACTGTTCCAGACCCTGGTGTTGCAGCAGTAAGTAGAATAAAGCTCATGGTGCTCCCACACAAGTCATAGTTTGAAAGATGAAGAATAATCTAAATGACATCATTTTGAAATACTTAAAAGGGAAACATTTTTCCCACAAGCATTCAATACACAGAAGCAACATCTTAAAAGCTATCAAAGCACATTCGATGATTTAGGTGATTTTCCAGAGGCAAATAATTCTTTTGGAAGCTCATTATGGTTTTAACCTGAATGTCCTGTCTAGTCACCAGGTGAAATTAATGCTTTTCTAATGATGTTAGACACACACACAAAACAAGTCTGTTAGCTGGCTTCATCTGAAGCCATTCTGACTATCTATCCCAACAAACAGAATCAGAGAGGGTAAAGCAGCAAGAACAAAACCCGGGAATGACTGCCCAGGTAGTACAGCCATGCTTCCATTTCAGCATTCTCAGCAAGTTTCAGAGACAAGGTCTCATCATACAGTTGAGCCTCAGAGAAGATTTTAGAATCAGTCTTCCAGAGATCAATTTTTTTCTTTTTTTTTATTAAGTCTTTTGTACATAGATCATAAATACATTTATGCCACTATAGGATTCAATGTGTTGATTATTTGCATTCGATCCACTCTTAGCATGTTTCAATTATCCTCTATTTATTTTTAATGATTATATTTTAAGTAGTCTTAACTATTCATTTTTGTATTCTACATCATCATAAAGAACATGACCCTAATATGTTACTATGGAGACAAATTTTCAATCAAAAATATTTTTATTGCTAGGTCATTTGTGCCATTTAGAAGAATCTGAATAAAAGCCTGTTAACGTATTCACCACTCATAGACACCACGGACAATCGCACTGAAGCAAAAAAACAAATTCATCATTTGTAACATGTGATAAAATGCAACTTTTTGGAAAATGAAACTTTTTGAAAATATGCCCACAAACATTTACTCAGGATTCTCAAGATGTATATTCCACTTCATATGATTGCTTTTTATTCAAATAAAACATTAGCAATGCATATTATCGAGTAAATGTACATTATGCAATTGAATGGGTAGATCTCATATCCTACAGCTGTCAACCTTGATGTTGGGTGATCCTTTTGGTGCCATTATATTCTGGTAATTAATAACATTTTGAGTAAAGGTCAGGGATGAAATGGTGTCCACTTTGAATAATTCTCTGTACCGCTGTTAGGAAATAAATATGAGGTACATTGAACATGTGTTCCTCAAAATAAATTTTTACCTATTTGCCACTGACTTAGATCATGTAATCAGTGAGAGCAGTTTCTAAGATAAATTCCAACTAGATCTGAAATTACTGGGCATCTACTTAAGAGAACTACACTTAGCATACCCAATTTAAAGAGGAATAACCAAAAACTTTCATTAAATATATGTATGGCTTAAAAATGATCAGTGAACTGTTATCTGTCTACCATCTTAAGGTACATATAGACTTTTGAAAATCAACATGGCAAATATATTTGAAGGTAAATGCAGCAGATCTTTTGGTTACAAAAGCCGTAGGCTGAGACATTTAAACATTGCAAATTTATAAATGCCACTATAGCGCCAAACTTTATAGCACCAAACAAAAAAAGTGTGGTTAGGTGGTGGCACCTGTGGCTCAGTGAGTAGGGCACCAGCCCCATATACCGATGGTTGCAGGTTCGAACCTGGCCCTGACCAAACTGCAACAACAACAACTACAACAAAATAGTCGGACATTGTGGTGGGCGCCTCTAGTCCCAGCTACTCAGGAGGCTGAGACAAGAGGATTGCCTAAGCCCAAGAGCTGGAGGTTGCTGTGAGCTGTGATGTCACAGCACTGTACTGAGGGCCACAAAGTGGGACTCTGTCTCTAAAAAAAAAAATAAAAAAATAAAAAGAATAAAATAGTGTGGTTAGTCTTGCCCTGTTCCTGAATATCTATTTGATTGACTATATAAAGTCAAATACTGTTTTCACTTCAATGTCTTGGAGATTTTATAGTAGAATAAATATAACTTAATCTTAAAACTTGCTATATTGCCATCAAATACACACCAATCTGCCCAAGGCTACCTGAAATCCTGCCTTTACTTCTTATTCTTACTTCTTATTCTGGGCTATGAATATTGTTAAAGGCATTCTTTTTCCTGCATTTACAGGGTAGTTTCATCTGCTTCCAAGACAGTTTCCTTACTCTAATGTTTTTATTAATAGTTCTCAAGGAAAAATCTTCTAAAGCAATGTGGTCAGCTGATGTAATCTCTTCTAGTAACTTTACATTTATGCCAAAAAAAAAAAAAGTTTCTTAAAGTTAATCAACCTGTTTCTAATGGTGATAAAATTAACTTGTAGACTACTGATTTCATCTCTTATTTCTTCAACTTACAGGTAGCTTACTTTTTAGATCACATATCCATATAGAGTTTTAATCATTCTATACATATATGCAAACCTCAATCAACTGAACTTTCACCTTGACTAAATTTCTATCCCTTATTTGATAAGGTCTTTGTACTTACTAAGCAGATTCCTGGTTCAATTTATATATATATACACACACACACACATATGTTGTGTTTTTGTCATTAGCATTACAATAGTATACATATTTTTTTCTTTGTATGTATATTTCTACTATACATATATTTATATGTACATATATATAAAGAAATACATTTCTACTACTGTAATACATATGATAAAAATAAAACATATATATGTGTATATATATAAATTGAACCAGGAATCTGCTTTAATACATGTATATATAATGTGTGTATATATATATGTATATATGTACATAAAGAAATACATTTCTACTATTGTAATACATATCATAAAAACAGAACATGTATGTATGTGTGTGTATATGTGTGTGTGTGTATATATATATATATATATATATATGAAGAAAAATTGAACCAGGAGTCTTCTTTAATCAGTACAAAGACCTTATCAAATAAGGGATAACAATTTAGTCAAGGTGAAACTTGAGTTGATTGTGGTTTGGGTATAGGTATAGAATGATTAAAATTCTATAAAATTCAAATACACACATATACATATGTACGTATGTATAAAGAAATACATTTCTACTATTGTAATACATATCATAAAAACACTCTCCAAGTTGCCATGGAATTTATCAATCTTCCCTTTGACAAGTTTATTTCTTAAAAATGAAAGCAATTTTCTTTCTCTTTACTCTCGTCTCTCACACTAAAAAGTGACTTGGGGAATCAGGCAATTTTATGAGCATATTTTTATTAGTTCATGGCAATTTCAGCCATATTTGATACCAAAACAGAGAAACAAGGACACTTTGAGATGTGGAGGAGAGGTAGCAGGCCAGACTGACTCCTGCACACCTCTGTGTTAAACGTACGTTGTTCAAGGCTAAGCAAAACATCACCTGAGGGCTGTTAAACAAATATGGTAACAACTTCTACCCCAAAAGGTAGTCATTAAGAATAAAACTTAAGTAGAGAAGCAATAATTATAATAAAAACAATTGCTGTCACCTGTTTAATACTTAGTATTTTTATAATGGCAAGAACTAAGTTCATAAGCACATTTAAATCTAATAAAAATACTTTGAGCTTAGAGTAGGAATCTGAGGCTTAAAGGACCCTCTAGGAGGGATCACTGTTCAGAAACATGCCAAAGTCACACAGGAAGCCAATTCTTCCTGGTCAGAGGCAAAATCTTAAACTACTACACTTGCCTTCATCACTAGCATGGCTAGTTATTCAGCACAAAGAGAAAATAACTCTGCAAGCAAAATGGAACCACATTTTCTTTTTCTCTCTATCTGTTCTTGTTCCAGCCCCAAGATATATTAACATTTTGTAAAAGTCTGCTAGAAATGTGTCCTAATATTTACTTTATTTGTTTACATCCTAATATAATTTAGATTAATGTCTATCATACTCTTCAAAAAATTAAAAATCTATGGAGCACACATTCAAATTCCCATGTTAATAAAACATCCTTGTGACTGTTTAAAACAATAATTTAAAACATTATCTTAAATATTACGAAAAAATAAAATTCCATTTCATAGCATTTACGGTGACATTTAAACTCCGGTAGTGCCATGTGAGTATTGTGTCAGTTGAATATAATTGTTATAATATGATTAGGCTTTTCTTTAATGGTTGTTTATATCCTTGATTTTTCACATATTGTGGAAATCTCATTTTTATAAGGTTAATTAGAATTACTTCATCTAGGAGACCAGGAATAGTGCTATTTACAACTTTCAACCAGATTATGGTGAACACTTCCCATTATGCCTTTGAAATAACAACCTTGCATGTCTTCTACTTATACATTAAGAATTAATCTAATTATCACATATCATACTTCAGTTTAATTCAGCAGCTAGTATATGACTTAATTAGTTTCTTGGATTGTTTTTTAATATGGAAAAAAATTTTTAACCATAGCTGGGTATACTGAAAAGGAGTGGACCAAAATTTCAATGCTGAGGTGTACTCTGATATTATTTGATAAAAAATAAATAATTTAAAGTGATTTTTTAAAACAACTTTGCATATGTCCATAAACACTGAGACACTTTCTTTGATTTTTTGTACTGAAGAAAACATTTCAGTGGTACATGTATACTTAAGAATTTGTGTCTTCACTCCTGGTGGATTGCAAAGTTACACCGCCTCTAGGGAAAGAAGTATGAAGAATCCTCACAGAGCTAAAAGTAAACCTGACATTTGGTCCTGCAATACCATTACAAGGTGTTTACCTAGAGGAAAAATAGACTTATTTTACCATAAGTACATGTACACTCAAATGTTTATTGCAACTCAATTTACAATTACTAAACCATGTCATCTGAAATTTTAAAAAAATTTAATTTCCTGGAACTCATGGCCTCTAAAATAGTGTTTTAGATGTTTTTTTAATTTGTTAGCAATACCTGCTACATTAATTCCACATTGCAGAACTAGATTAATTTTCTAAAATAGATCCCTTTTCATGTCATTTTTACCCCACTCCAAACCCTCTGTAACTCCCCATTTCCCTCCATGTGAACAACCTGCCATGAGAACGTCGGCATGACCATCGCCTCCCTTTCCATGGCATGGCATGACCATGGCCTCCCTTTCCATGGCATGGCATGACCACCGCCTCCCTTTCCTCCTCTCTTTCTTATCACTGTCAAACCCCAGTCCACCCTGACTGCTCCCCACGATGCATCTTCTTCAGCTCTGCCCATACTGTTCCTTCACCTCCTTCATTCACAGGCTTACAAACTATACGAATTCTTATGTTAAGGTCAACTTGATGAAATTGTTAATAGATAGTCTATACCAGAGGTCAGCAAAAGAGTCACACAGTAACTATTTCAGGCTCTCAGCCTGTCTAGTCTGGGTCACAACTGCCCTTGGGCTTTTGTACTGCAAAAGCGGCCACAGACCATGTATAATAGTGAATGAAACTAGCTTTTTTCTAACAATTCTTGATTTTATGGACACTGAACTTTAAATTTCACAGAATTTTCTTATGTTGCAAAAATAATGTTCTTTTTACTTTCATTAATCATTTAACATTGTGAAAGCCATTTTTAGCTCATAGACCATATACAAACAAGCAGTGGATGAGATTTGACCTGCAGTCATGATCAGCTGATCCCTAGTCAATATAATGGAATACCTTGCAGCCACCAAAGACAATGAAGTATTTCTCTGTGACCCAAACATAAGTTGTATTATTATGTATCTAAGTAAGGGGTGGGACATTATTAGAGCTCACAATTGTGGTAATTTATTTTTTTTTTACAATTTTAACATGTTTTCTTCCAGGAAAGATAAATGGAAACCTGTGAATTGTGGGATAGTACATTGGGGAGGGAGAATTTTACTTTCATAATATTCCTTTATGATCGTTTGAATCTTATGATGTTTTATCGTTGGTCACATATTATTTTTATTGTATTTATTATTAAAGCATCAAGAGAACATATCTATGAGGTAAGATTATGGATCTTTTGTTTTGTTTTCCCTCTTTATCCTTCTCTACAATAGAAATTCATACATAGTGCTTTAATACTACCCATTCTTCAATACCAAGAAAAGAAATCATTTTTTCCCCTTTTCCATTCCGGACTTTTTCCCTCTTTAACCCCTCCAAAATATGAATTTAATAAAAACCTCTTTTCAACTTTTTTTGGAATAAATTTTGTTTTTACCACTTTAATACACAAAGTTATGGCTGTTGTACTCTTGTGGCTACATGAAGATTATAGGCTGCCATGTTTCCTCTAGGTATGACTTATTCCATACTTATCTTCAATTCATAAAGCCATATTTGAATGCTGGCAAACTGACGCTACTGAAGTGATACCTTGAAATGCATTCTAATTCTCAAAACATAAATATTTTGGACAAAAGACTTAAGATCAGCAGAGGAAAAGCAAATGCCAGGCAACAGATCACTAGTCAAAATGTCATTAGTGTTCTCAATACCCACACTGAGAGCTGGGACAAAATGGATCAGTGTCATAAACATTCTCAAGGAGATCACTTCCAAGCTGGAATGATGTAGCCACTCCTACTCTCAACCTAACGGGAAGGTAGCATCTTTATGCATCTCTCTGCTACTTTCAGATATGCGAAGTCTCCAAAACTTTCTTAGGAAGATTTCAGAGGCTGCACTTCTCCTGAATGAGGGGGTAAATTTTTATAAAGATATAAAATCCGGAAACAGGATCCAAGACAGGAAGAAGAATCTTCCAAAGAGAGTACAGGGAAATCCCAGGATGATGATGTTCCAGGCATAGAGGGCGGTCAGAAGCAAATGTGATGAAGAGAGTCTTTTTCAAAAACATAAAATTGATAACATATCTGATGCAGCTTTGCCTCTTGAGAAGAAAGTTATATGACAGGGGACAATTGCTCTTTTATCATTTGTAAGAACAGAAAATGTAGCAGGCAAACAATGCAAACGTGACAATTATTAAAAGCTGAGGAGAACCAAATGTGCCCATTCTTTCAAATTTTACATTTAATTGCTACAGGAAACTGCAATTGGCCAAAGCAGGAATATGTATGCCACAAAAATCAGCCAACTGTACAAATCAGGACTTAAATGTTTTTTTTTTTTTTGTTCTTTCTTTTCAGAGAGCTAGTTTCCCAGCATACCTGACACTTGACTCAAATCTGAGTTGAGTTTATACAGTAACTACAGTGTAAATACTGAATATTGATAGAATTGAAATTGCACTATGTAATATAACTTTATTGGGAAAATTGGATTGGAGGTAATGAGGGAGTACAAATGTGGTAGGAACAGGGGAATAAGGAAGGGATGCTACATACCTAATTACCCACATGGTGGAAATTCAATAAATAATGTCTGAAGTGCAAGTTTTAAAAAAATTAAACAGTATAAGAATCTTCCAGAGAGAGTGCAGGGAAGTCCCAGGATGATGGTGTTCCAGGCTTAGAGGGCAGCCAGAAGTAAATGTGAACAGAGAGAGTTATAAAAAAATTACCAGATAAAAGAAACTAAAGAGTGCCCCGGGGGTCCAGGGGATAGAGATTCCATTACCCTGCAAGAAGGACAAAAGGACTTTCTCTGAAGCTGCCAGGAAATCTTTTCTTGTTTTTCATTAATCATAAATAGGTCATCTGTCCATTTCTAAGCTAATCAGTGGCAAGGTGATTACCATTAAAGCAATCAGTCTCACTTTTAGAGTGGAGGTTGGGGCAGCATTCCAGGAGGAGCTTGGGTTGGAAGGAGGAGGGATGTTTATCCTGAACAAATTTAAAGTTCTGTTAGGGAGACCTGGGTAGTGGAAACTGGTTAATCAAGATATAGTGTCCATTACAGATGGAAAATAAGAATGCCGTACCAGGATATTTTCAGATCCTACGATCTTGTTTCCAGGTCAATTCTGTATTTTTATTATTGATTGTGATTTTTTGGAAACAGATCTGAAATAAGTCATTAGGATGTTAATATATTACGATGTGCCTTCCGTGATTATTGGCTGATTCACTGCCATCTGGTCAGGCAAGAGATACATTATACAAAGCAAAAAATGAGAAGAATTAAATGACAGAATAAAAATATTATATGAAGTAAGATATGTAAATTAAAAATAGGCTCTGAGTGGGGGAAAATATACTCAAAAATCTCTTTATTTGTAATGTGATAAATCATTTTTTTTGAGTAAGGATCTAGATCTTTAATCACTCTTAAATTATTTTTCTTGCCCAGAGTCCTCAACCCTTCCTTAATGATTATTCTGGTTTTATGTTTTGATAGGCCAAGCTACTACCCTGTGGGCACTGACCTTTTTCAATTCCTTTCCAAACTTCATTATTTCGTGTCAAATAATAATGACAACAGCACGTTGTCTGGGTCAATGGCACTTTATTTTTTCAGAATTGAAATAAGTATAGTTATAAGCAAGATCTCTTCTTGCTTATAACTACCCTTAAAATGCTAAGCCTTTAAAGACATGAGATTAAAAATACGTGAACTCTATACACTTAAACAATCCAAGAGCTATCATACTAAATTATTATTGTGCTGATTCTTTCTTTTAAATCATCCAAGTTCTTGAATTTTCTATTGTAGGCATTATCTCTTAATCTCTCATGATGACAGAAGGGTACTGTTAAGGAATTAGCCTCCCCAGTCCTCTCCTCCCAACACACGTGCACCTCCCACATCTCTCCACCCCACCCTCTCAATAGAGTTACAGTATAACTTTGATTAGATAAATATTCAGTATTTACATGATTGTGACATATAAACTCAATTTAGAGCTGAGTGATGTGATATATATAGCAAAGTTTAGAAAAGAACTACAGATATTTTTGTGTAGAGAATGAGTAGAACTGATATTCTATTTCCATAGTTTCATCTCTCCCTGCCTAAAGGATTTTTACCTTCCTTAGATTGAGTAATTAGTAAGAAATTGATTTTATCTTTGTTTTCTGGCTTTGTATGCTACCTGACCCTCCTAGGTTCCTGATGCAGACTTCCATGTTTTCACCTGCCCCTGAATTTGTAAATAGCTTATTTTTTATTATGGGATAGGGCTAAAAGTTTCCTGTGGGTTTGCCTTTTTTTTACATGTGGGATATAATCATTTATCATGTTTCTCCGTGCTCACTGGCCAAGTATGATCCTTCTTTGAGCTTGATAGAATGCATGCAAAACATGCTCAGGCCTTTTTCTTTTGTTCTTTTCCTCTGTAGATTTTGTGGTCACCTTACTAGCACTTCAGACATGCTGCCTCACTTGAACAAGAAATCTGATACAAAGAAGTTTGAATCTCTTGTAGTACTAAGTCTGATATGACTATAGCCATATAGATGAACATTATTTTGTTGTTCAGAATAAACAGAACCCTTATGATTAGGGCTTCACCAAGTCAGTTCATTTACCCTGGCTGCAGAAATTGCACCAGGGTAATTCTACCACAAATAACAATAGTATTTATCTAGGGAATGCAAAAAGCACAAAACCACTTAGCATTCATTATATAAGTAAAACTCGTAAACTGAAAATGCTAATATCCTGCAAAGAATCCATACTCCCAAATATGAAAGGTAAAGGATTAAAGACTTTTTACCTGTGTCAATCCAAGGCTAGTTTGTAACACCCCGAATTGCCTACTACAACTGCCTTTGGCTACTGTTAATTATTTCTAATCTACTAAGGCTGTTATGAAATAATAGATAAGTAAATGCTTTGGAAAGTGCTCAACAAATATGTTATTAGTGATTTAACAAGTCTTTCTAATAAAAAGAGCATGTCTAGCACAGAACTGGGAGCTAGAAGAGCCTTCTTTTTCATTTCATCCAAGCCTGCATAAACAAAAACAAATTATCCCTTTCTTTGTTTCCGTACCAGTCAGAACCACAAAAACTCACCTATCTATGTACTTCATCTGCTAATATTCTAGTTTTGTATCCTGAGTTAAAATGTGAGATCATTCTCCCCCAATTTAATTTTTTTGACAGTGAATATTTATACTAAATTTAAATTAAGTGTAAAAGAGCAGATTGATAAGAACACCAAAAACCTTGTAGATCAACCAATAACACCAGCTGTCCAAATTATTCTACAGCATTGCAAAGGTTCCTCTAAACTGCATATTTATTGCTGGATACATTCCATCCATATGACGTACAAATTTGAGATTTATACTTTTAAACATAATAAGATGGAGTTCTGCCATGCCTACTGGGTGATAAGTAAATGCATACACAACCAATTTGGTTTAAATCGCAGTCCATAATATTTTTGCATTAATCTTAGGCCATATGACTTTTTTTTAAGATTAAATACTCATAATTGTAGAATATACCATTTCTTTCCTTATTAAAACTTCAGGGATCCTTAATATCACGAGAAATGTCACAATTTCACTTTCGTCTTATGCTCTTGTAGAATCCTGATAAAACAAAGACATTTATTTTTACCGTGGCTTTAGGTGATGCTTGACTGCCAATGAGTTGATATTTTAAATGTACCTTTTCAATCTTTTACTATTCCTCCCAAAGCCAAGTGTTTTGCAAATAAATAAGTTATTAATGACTAAAACATGCACGTTCATCTCATAATACATGCACTGATACCACTTTGAGTAAGGGAAACCTCACTAATTCAAATGGAATGGAAAATCCTACGAGAATTAGTGAGCAAAAATCAATTGAAGTATCTTTTAAACAAATGTAATTTCATTTATGTTAGATGCACCCATAAATTAAATTAGGCTAGAAAAGACTAGCTTGAATTTTGCTTCATCAATGGACAAGACACTTTCAATAGTAAATACGTTTTCAGGATGTAAACAAGTACTTCTCAAGTCCTAAGAGCTAATCTGTTTGTTTAATTCTTTAAAGAAACCCTCTACATCATCTCTGTTTATATTGTCTAAGGAAAAAGAATAAGGAGGTAAATATTAACCCCAGTGCTGAGTGGTCCCTAGTTCTTATTTTAGGAGTTTACAGTAATGAGGTGTACAGTTCTAATAGATGACACCTGAGTTTTGAGACGTCTAACTGGATTTTCTGCATGGTTAGTATTCACAATTCTTAGGAATTTGGCTGCAGAGTTATCATGGTTTTATTAATACACTAAGATCTTTCTGTTCACATATTTTCAATTACGTTACTTTTACTAACGTAAAACATACCCTCTTCTATGACTGATGAATTTTCTCATCAGTAATAGTTACTAAATTGTTGTTACTTTGGACCTTCACTTTGTTTTCAGCCTATTTTTATTTCTACAAAGTGGTCTCCAAGGTGGGATACCCAGAACCATTTTCAGAAAGAAAATATTGTGTGTGCTATTTGTGTACAATTTCATCAAATCCTTGAAATATTTCCATTTTGTGTGTGGTTCTAATAGACATTACATATTTGTATAGTACTATATGTTTATAATTTGCACATGTGTAAGTTGAAGTTCATTGAGTGTAACTAGTTACATAATTAATTTACATAAAGAGGTTTAAGGATGGTTGATCTAAGGGTTCTTTCAGATGTTACATTCAAATTTTGACATTATATCATGTTGTTATTTGTCTTTTTTATATTATTTCCTCCCCCAAAAGACAGTAAAGGCTTTGCTGCTCACACATACATATCCATCTTTTGCCACCCCTTATTGGCCTAGTACATTGCCTACTTTAGCAAAAATTGATTTTTTTATTTTTGTTTAAGGTAGTAAAATGTCATGATCTCTTTATGGCCTGAACAGCTTTTAAAAAATCTTTCTTCAACAAAGTGTTAACTATCTTATCCATGACCTGTAGTTCATTTTTTGAGTTGTAAACCAGATTTTAATTTCACCTCTGAGTGCCCTGACCTGATAGAAGTTGAAAAGCTGCTGTGATTTGTTCCTTATTGGCCTTTTATTGAGTCAGCCAGTCCCTAAGGCTTCCCACCCACTCTCCTGCAATGAATATGCGCTGTTAATATAGCTGTAGACAATATTTGGTGCATATTATGGTTATTGTTGTTCCTGTTGATGTCATTTTTATTGCTATAGACTTTTGACTTATAATAATAATCACAAAATGAACAGGAGCCAGAGCTGGGTAACTAGAGACTTTTTCTTTTTAACAGCTGTTGTCAGCTCTGGTGGGTAACATGTAAGGTTCAATCCTTTTCCTAAAATAACATGATATAGCTTGCTAGAGACACAATTATGCTCAAGAAAAGTTTTCCTCCACTTGCGATAAGTAATATAATAACACGTTTGTTTAAAGTAAATGCGTTTATGAATCTGTTCAGTGTTGGGAGTTACTTTTTACCACTGTACAGAAAAGCATGGGACATAGTAGGCACTCAATAAGTTGTTCATAGATGAATAAACAAAAACCGAAACATAATTTTAATGAGACTTCATACTTTCTAGAGGTTTTTAAAAGTCATTTAATCGGCTATGTTTTCAGTGTTAATATATCATAGGAGTGCTGAAGTGAGTCCAGGGAAGGGAAAATGTTTATACGGGATACAATGTAAGACTAACACGAATTAGCATACAGTGATATATTTTCGGCATAGAACTTATTAAGATACAACTGACATAAAGGGGCTGGATAACAAATGAACTTATATAAAAAATTGACATAAAAGGATAGATAAACATAACATAAAGGCATATCTTAGATTCAGATTTGTCATTGCTCAATTCCTAGAAGTGGCCTAATATGTGTTGAATGGTACAAACAACGATAACATTGATCCACTACCATGAAGGCATGGTAATTATTTTTCTAGAAGTGATGATAGATTGATGATGAACAACTTATGTTGCTTTAATCCTCTTTCTTTTGTAGCCAATGTCATATCCTTGTAGATGCCTTTATACAATTAATTTTATTGTGTGTTGTACCAAAGCACACAATATTGCCAACTAGTGTCTCCAAGGTCCATAATGATCCTTAGATCACATTGGTACTCTGCTGTAATCAGTGGAAATCACCAGCTGTTGGCTCCATACTTGAACCAGTAATAAATGGGTAATGAAAGAATCATGAGATCTCTAAATTTATAATGCCTAACTTTCTTGTCTTTTTAAATTCTGAAATGATCATAATTATGCTTATCTTGACAGAGGCAACTGAAAGTCAAGACTGTTACTGGAAGGAGTTATAGCATCACCACTTATTAACACATTTACCCTTATTTCTGACCTCAATTATTATGAGTATAGGCTACTAGGCTCTTTAGATTACTAGGATTTGATAGTTATTTTTCAACAGGACCCTGAACATGAAACCTAAGTCCTGGGCATTGTCTCCTGAGAAATCGCATTAAGGAGAAAAACTAAAGATTAAAACATTAACTGCTCATAGGAGTTGGATATTTCAGATGCTTTCATAATTATAATTTCTTCATGGAAGCTTTGTTTTTGAGGGGTTTTTTGCTTTTTTTTGTTTTTTAGACAGAGTCTCACTTTGTCATTCTCAGCTGAGAGAGTGCCATGGCTTCATAGCTCACAGCAACCTCAAACTCTTGGGCTCAAGCGATTCTCTTGCCTCAGCCTCCCAAGTAGCTGGAACTATAGGTGCCTACCACAATGCCTGGTTATTTTTAGAGAGAAGGTCTTACTCTGGCTCAGGCTGGTCTAGGACCTGTGAGCTCAGGCCATCCACCTGCCTCGGCCTCCCAGAGTGCTTGAGGTTCTTTATTATTGTTATTATTATTGATTTTAACAATGTTTTAAAAATGGAATATGAAGTCTGTTCAAAGAGGTATATCTTAACCATAAATCAGGGTAGATAGTACCTTTAGGAATTGCAGAACTGAGAATTCATAATAGATTTTGATAAAGTTGACAACATTTTCTATCACAAACTGTATGTGAAAAAAATACATATAGGTCCATCTTCTAAAAGTGAAAAATCTTGAGAATGACTGTACCATATCTCAGTGCTCAAACAGAAAATTAGCTTGTAAGGAAAACTGTTCTGAATATGAAGCCCAATGATTACTTTGTTTCTCTTCTGTAATATTAATTATCTGAGGAACTTATTTTATGAGGTTATATGCAACAGAGCTTAGATAGTGTACTCTAGTCCTTAGAACAAGATGTATATAGTAGCTCATGACAATAACAGGCAAACTTTATAAAAAACATAGTTTTACTTTCTTCTAAAGTTTATGCTCTAATATTTTCTAAAGTGAAATATTACATGTTCCTTTTTATAAAAATAAAACAAAAAATAAAATTGGGGAAATTTCTTTTATATTGAATTGGGACATGTTTAGAATATAAATATATTGAACCACATAGATTAAAACATTTTTTTCTTTAGTCAAAAAAATATAGATAAGCAAGTATGGTAGTTATTTTGATAGGGTCAAAGATTAAATGTGTTCATCTGAACACTGCTTATCGTGTTACTTTGGATGTACAAAGCAACAAACATATAAATAAAAATAGAATGGGATTCTTAGTCTGAATCTATTCTTAGAGAAAATGGGTATTCCCCCAGGATTTTTAGGTGGTTAAAATTTGGATGGCTCCCAGTATTCACCCGTTTTTTCCATCCCTAGAACATTAGTCATTTTCCACATAGCACCTGGACTTGAGATGATGCTTCAAATTAATATATGTTAAAAATAAAAATTTGAAATTAAAAGAAGCTACCCAAATGCTTCTTACTTTGTAATAAGAGAGACAGAAAGAGAAAGATCCTTATGGACGATTTTTCTGTCTATATGATTTTTCTCAGTAATCTGACTTAGCCCTGCCAGGAAGCAATTAAAACCTTCATCTTCATTGTAGCTGGTGAGCTGCTCTTTTTGGTGATGTAGCTATGTGGCTTCTGAGCCCTTTCTCTGATGACAAAAGTGGTTTAATTTTTCTGAAGATGCTGCTGTTTAATAATAAGCCTAAATCATTTTTTAAATAAATTATATACTTTTCTCCCAGTTTTAATGAAACATTTGGATAAGCAGAATTATTTACACTCACTATCTATGCTCCATTTTTTTGAAGATCATTAATAATTTTTTTTCCACATGGACCTGCTCCTTTTTATTTACTGATTTAAAGGATAACTCTATGCAATAAGATTCCATCTGCTCTGATATGTAAAATTCTTGTACTTAATTTTCATATTCCTATTAGAAAGAAAAGATGAGCATATTAAAATATGTTCGTATTTCTTATCATTGAATCTAAGGTCCTCTGAGTTGAATCTTAAGGAAATAATAAAAGCTAAGATCCTATAAATTAACTCTTAATAAAAAATATTCTATTTAGGGAAGATATTTTTGATCACATAAATGTCTTAATGAATTTAATGCTTTCCCTTTGAAGTTAGTAAGCGAGCAATACCTTTACAGATAATGATAAAACTGCTATTAAAAATAATGCATATGCTTTTAGAATATGACAAGTGTTAACACTAAAAGGAGTAATTGACATTTATTGAGTGCTTGCCATTTGGCAAATTCTTTTACATATATTATTTTACTTTTCACAAGAGTTAGTCAAAATTAATGTTAATCCCTATTTTTACATATGAGGAAACTGATAACCACAGAGGTTATATAATTTTCCCCAAAATCACACAGTCAGGAAGGAAGCAGAAGGACCAATATTCAGACCTTGGATTGTTTTAATACATGGCCCATGTTCTTTCCATTCTACCAAACTGGATTTGATTCTAGAAATTATCTAGTTCAAACCTTTCAAACTTATACATGAAACTGAGGCCCAGAGCGCTGTTATGGCTTGCCCAGGAGCTGAAACTCTGAGAGCATTTTCCATTTGCTGCCATTGGGTAACTAGAGGCAGACCGAATGACTGAATGAATAAATGGACATAGAACAATGATGGGAGGCAAACAGCTGATAGAGCCCTAAGACAGCAGTCAGGAAACTGGGCCCTAGACCTGCTCTGTCTTTCATGACCAGATGACCTTGACCATGCTGTTTAACCCTTTGTGACTTAAGCCTTGAATATATTATAGAGATGGAGTCATAGTGAATTTCCTGCCTTAAAAAGTTGGTTGTGGAAATCAAATGAGATAATATATTGCAACATTACTTTACAAATTGTGGCAAATTTTATAATACAAATCATTTAAAAATCCATAGTATTGTGCACCTAAGGGTACATAGTTCAAACCACAATAAACTTTACCATGTAAGCCATTCGGGCAGATGATATGTGACACACCAATTAGTCTTCACTGGGCTGAAAAACTATGGCTAACTCCTATACAAGTCAAGTCAAATTTGGTTACCAGACGACAAGATGTAATGAAGGGACTCTCTCTGGGTGGCTCGGGCCATCTCCAGAAGCTAACATAGCCAGCCCTGGTTTGACAGCTCTCATTTTTATCTAATAGCACGAGGTTAAAATTCTAATTTAAGGATGGCAATATGTGTTCCACAGGCTCACACCAGTTTCTGTGCATTTGTGTAAACAGAAGGATTCAAAAGCTTCCCAGCCCTGCATCTAATGATTTTTAATGTAGATCTTTAAAATAACAGTTAATTTACCTAATTTATTTCTTTTCTCAGTTAAAAATCTTTAAAAGTCTAAAAATGGGGGTGGAGCACACAGATATAAAGCAGGTAACGTTCAGTGATTTGACCAAGGATGGCAAGTGGGACAGTTAAAGATAAACATTTAAAGAAAGATGGACAATTAGGGACTGACATGTCATCTATTAACTCTCAGTTCAATGAATAATGCAGCCAAATTTCTTTCAAAGAACACGAAGAGCAGGAAGATAATGTCTTATGCAGTCCCCTGAAAATTACACTTGTGCTTTGAAGATAACATCCTGCCTTAGAAAAACTCTTATTTCAAAGGTTTACCTGTGCATTAATCTCATGTTTCTCTTCCAGGCAATCCTGGGAGCAGTTAAGGCAGGTTGCACCATTATAAAACCAGGATGCTGAGACTCACAGAGGTGGTGTGTTCTGTCTAATACTGTAGAAGCAGCAGGCTGTAGATCAGGGGGATGTTGATTCCTAACCACCATTCCATGCTGCTTCTTTAAGAGGTCAATTAAAACCTGACCTTTGTATCTTTGACATGAAAGTTCCTATGGATAAGTACAGTAACTCTTTTGTACATAGCAAGATGAAAATAAAATATGTCATGCACATATTTTTTTAAATAAAAAATCAAAATGGTTGTGCCAGTCATTTTTAAAAAAAATATCTTAGGTTCAAGCCACAACCCCTTTTAAATCCAAAGGAAAGTTTTACTTTAAAGGGAAAATGTGAAGTAGAGAATCTAATTCTTCCCAGCTCAGACTGCAAACAGTCTCTCTCCTAACCTACTGTGTCTTCTTGTCCCCTCTTGTCTAGCAGGATTGCAAGGAGTGCTGTTTTTGAAGTTCCATCAATCTATTAAACATTAGACAGAAGGTTTTAGGAAACAGGCCATGTGTATTGTGACGTACGGTCCTGGAAAGAAAAATGATCAATCTGTGTATTTGCCTTTTAACTAGTTGTAGACAAGTTGGCCACATCCTTGGCACATTAATGAATTCTGTCATGTCTCATCTCTACTGCTCTCTTATTATATGAATTCAGATCTCTGGCAATAAAAATAAAGTCACTGATTTCAGTTTCTATAATACTTTCAAGCTAGGGCTCATGGTGCCTAATAGTCAAGAAGCTGGATACCATAAAGAAAAGAAAAAAAGTTTTGTTGCATGGTTTGTAACTTGAACTAGATTTTGAAAGGAATTTTCTATAAGACTATTCACAGAGTTATATTTTTATAAATGTTTCCTTTTAGCTCGTATATGTGGTCCTACACCTTTATAGAACTGCTTTTATCTTTTGCTAAAAAGAAAAAGAGTTCCAGATACACGCCGACATTTAGAATGTTATTGAAAATAAATGAGCTTGCCCTTCATTTATGAGTAATTTTACATGTAATTTTTTAAAATCTTGGTCCATACCAAAACGTATGTGTAGTACATTTGATTTTTCCCAATTTTCAGGGAAATGATTGAAAATATAGCTTACCAGTCCCAACTATATTTCCCTCACAGTGTCTCCCTAGTGAAGAGTCCTTTCTAGAAAACAGGGCTACTTTCCTTAGCATCTGGTCTCTTTTATCTGGCACATTGATTCCTGGCTCCTTTTTATCTAGGACAGCCTATTTATAAATCAACTATAACCACTTAGATCTTTCAACTAGTAGCCCCCCTTTCGTATTTAAATTAGTCTTCAGGATATATTCAAGTTCTCCCTAATGATGTGTGTTAAGAATTTAAAGGTCTTTTTTCATTCATTGGATAATGTCAAAAGAACAAAGAGTGAACAGAGCCTTAAGTAATAGGGATCTATCTACTCTAGACACTATCTTGAAGCAGAAAATTATCTATAAATCGGAAATATATGTGTTAATTGGAATATAATTTTTTTTCTGTATTACAAAGCGTTCTCTTTTTCTGTTTTTGGACTCTTTTGATTTCATCTCTAAAACTAACAGTGGAGAAGCCCATCGGTGATCAGCGGGACTGACTCAGATTCATTTTCCTGCACTACAGATTGCAAAATACTGGGTTTCTTTATTGATGCTGTTTGTATTGTCATTTTCTTGGTCTTAAGGGTTGTTTGTCTTAGGACAATTTTTATTAATTCATCAATTTAAAAACTACATATTGGAGTACTATAAACGTCATAGAAATACTGTTCTTGTTACAGCAGAGGAAGATTCTTAGCCTCATGACGTAGATGTTCCAGTGGGACAAGGAGACAATAAACAAACGAGCCACACAAGCGTGTTGTCGGTCTTTGATCCCCAGAGGCACATTTTTTCCTGTTTGAGTATCTCTGAGAGCAGGGCTATATCTCATAATACCTGACAATCACAGTGGACCAAGGGACAATAGTGAGGTGGGTGCCATTGCCTGCTCACATGTACCCAACAAAGGGGTCAGTATCAAAAACTGCACCATTACATTGTAACCTAAAAAGTGGTGCCCTCATATTAATGTGAAAAACTACAAAAACACTGAAAAAAATAATTGCAGAATTAGTGTCAGGGACCACAAAGAAATTGTGCACAATAGTGGAAAGATCTTTAAAATCCTAGAAACCGGTTTTGAGGAGGGCCAGAAAGAGACAGGGAATCATATATTCCATAGTGTCTCAAAGGAATTTCTAATCTGTGCATCTCCTAAAGACATTCTGGGTGAAAGTTCCCATCCGGGGGGAGGGGAGCACATTTTTCCTGTTACAATTATTCTACAGCTCTGAGGGAAACATTAGTCCATAAATATTTGAATATATTATCCTATCATCCCTTCAGGCTGACAATACAAGACAGGAATCCTTAGGTCCTCACACTTCAGAACTACACGATGACAAAAAGTTTTCTTTAAAGGGAAATTTGCCACTTCACAGCACGTACAACAGCATTTTTGCAGAGGCCGAACCAGAGCAGTCAGTAAAAACAAGACATTCTTATAAGAAATTTCCTCAAGGAACTTGATGTATTTCTCATCTCTCATTGTTTTATTTGAAGATTATTTTAAAACTTTATAAGTGAAATTGTGCCATCAAACATTGGAGCGTAAGAGGACTTCCCTGCACCAATTTGCAGGCAATGCTATGATTTCTATGTCTGTATAATTCTTGTGGACACTTAAAAGTAATATAACCAAAAGGATATTTTCATATGTACTGGCTTAAGACAGTATATCTACTATATTTCTAGAGGAAGCCTGAAGTTATTTTATTTGCTGATGTCTTTATGATGAGAAACTTAACAGGTTCTCTTTTTCTTTTGGTAAATTCTCTTTTCCACTGTTTTGAAGATTGCAGCAGCAAGCAAGCTTTCTCCCCAGAGCAAACAAACTTTGCTACTCAGGTTACTGATGATGGATTATTTAGTTCATTCCTGGTGTAAAATCTTATTGACACTTAAATAATGATCCTGCCTTTGCACGTGTGGCTCTCAAGTCTTTATTTTATGCATTAAACTTAGACCTGTTGTTTTATCCTTGACATTGCCATTGATTTGATGAGAAGAACTTTTAGTATTTCTTTTAACAAAACAAAATTCCACTTTCAGTTCTGCAAAGTGTCTCAACTGCCTACCATGATGTTATCAAATAACAAAACCCCAAACCTTCTAGAAAGCAGAACTTATAAAAGTAAAAACAAAACAACACATACAACCCTTAGAAACCACTAAACTGAACATAGCATAGCACTGACCCTCCTGGAGACTTAGAATCATCCTTGGGGAGATGTGACTGGGGGGACCCACACAGACTCCATTTTTCTTATCTGGTTCAGCTTTCTGTATATCTAAAGACTGAGCTGACATCTTTCTTTCTACAAAATTCTTCTTTAAAAGTTTGTGTCTATTATATGATATTGCAAGCCATTTTTTTTCTTTCTTATATTCTTGAAGAGGCTACATGATGTATTGAAAAAAGTGTGGACTTTGGAATCAATAAAACCAGAGTTCAAGTCCCTGTGCTGTTATTTACCAGTTATTTGGTATTAAAAAAATTACTTATTCCCTTTGCTCTATACCATACAATGTACTTAATGGTGAGAATTAACTAACAATGCCCAGCCCATAGCAAGTGCTAAATAAATGCCCTCTTTACCTTCTCATCTCAATCCTTTTTTTCTAATAAAATGTTTGACTATCAAAATTCCCATGAAAAATAATTCTCCACCCATTAATTAAAATAATTTGAGTAACAGAAACTTGGGTAAAATAACTTAATAGAGAATTATGATTATAAAGGAGAAAAATAAAACAAATACATTTTGATGCATGGAAAAAGAATTTGAAATAACAATCCAAATTATAGCTTAGTATCAGTGCCCAATCTTCTGACAGCTAATACTCCTAATCTCCAAATCCTATTCAAATACTTCTAAAGACACTGAAGTTACATCAGCTCCGAAAATGGAAACTTATGGGTAAGATATTAAAATAATTTTGAAGGAATTCCTATCAACCTGAAGCTAAGAATGCTGAACTAAGGAAAGCCTGAGACTTGAAAGTTTTCATTCAGTGTTGGCTTAAAAAATGGAAGAAAGGCATTGTCCCCTAATATGTTTTGCCTCCTCCATGAAACATGATTGATAATTAGAAATCGTATGATTGGCCAATAATTGAGACCAGCGAAATAACCTATGGTACATCCACGTGATGGGGTGTCTTATGGCTGCTGAAGTCAGACGGCTGATCAGACAGTGCTATTTGGTTGTTAGGAGCCCAGCCTCTGCAGTTTTCTCCAGACTGTATGCCCTCTCATCACTCACTGAACCAGCTATGCTTTGCAGGCTGTTCCTGTTTGTAAATGCCTGAAAATCAGCATTTAATTTTCTGTTGGTGGAAGGCTGAGTTCTGGAATGACTCCACTGCTGACTTTCATGGGCAGTCTGGAACTCCCAAAGCCAGTAGTGCTGGAAAGGGAAGAGAAGGGAAGCAACTTCCTCTGGGATGTGAGATGCTCCCTCCACGGTTTAAGCTTGAAAACAGGAGCAGAAATGTAAGATCCCAGATTGGACAGGACTTTAATGATTATCATTTATATGTGCAAACTGCATTGAATAAATAGGTCGGAGGATGAAGTGACGTTGCTGATGAGAGAGTTGCAGTTGGTTGTTAGGAGGCTCAGTCTGCGGTTATCCCTGGGGTTGTGTCCTCTCCCCATCATTCCCTGTACCACTGGGATACTGGCCTTATCTGAAAAAAGAGATTAAAGGCAAATAATGTCATAGGTTTGTTTGAGAATTAAATAATGTGACTCAAAAAAGTACTTCTCTCAGTATCTGTTACAGATTAAACCCTTGAAAAATTTTAACAATAATTCTTTTTGAAAATACAGGAAAATTAATATCAAATTAAGTAAAGAGAGTAGAATAGATGAATGTGTGTTGAGGTGTATGTGTGTATAAAATTAGCCCAGTAATCTGATCTACATAGACCTTCACACACACATATGCATGATCAGAATCTTAAAGGTGTTTATTTTAAGCAGTGGGATTTATGAGTCATTCTTTGTAATTTTGCATGATATCAAAATTTTCTATGAGAAACATAGATTACTTTAAGTAGCAGGAAAAACAAATTAATACATTAGAAGTTTCATGATAAGTTCTCATACAGGGTGTACCTGACTAACAGTAAACACTGAACAAATGTTCGTGCAGTGAATGGAGAATAATGAATGAGAGCTGGTTATTTACATGTCCTGAAGTGACCCTGATAATCTTCCCAAAGCCCGACTTCCAGTGCTCACAGACTTTCCGAGATTCACTTGAAGCCATGAAAGTGAGTCCAGGCTCTTCTGAGAATGGCATATCATGTTCTACCCGACCTGGTTGGAAACAACCTTTGTTTTTCTCTTAGCCACTTTGTTTTGTCCCCCACATGGCACTAACTAAACTACTCACCACTCCCAAACACAATGCACTTCTGTCACCTTGATCAATTCGTTCCGTCACTCAGACTCTCTTACCATCATCTTCCAAGCTTTAAGTCCAGGTCAAGGATCTTTGCCTACAACACAATTAATTCCATTCTTGGTAGAGTTCTTATAGAAATGTGTTTGAACATTTAGATGCCACTTGCCATATCTTGCCTTAAGATTTTTTATTTAATTTGCTAACAAGTAAAAATGTATATATAATATTTAACCATGGCATTTTTGCCTTTATATTCCAAAGCAGAAGATGTTTTTTTCCTTAACCTGTTAGAAAGGAGGATGAAAGGTGTCCTTGCTTTTTGAATGTGGTCTCTTCTTTACATAATTTTCTTTTGTTTTGTAAAAACCTAGTGAAAATTTTAAAAGTAAAAATGGGAGTATAAATAAAAACAATGTCTTACCCTTCTTCCCCAGCACCAGAAGCAACCACTTTTGCCAAGTAAGATGCTGTAGTCACCCTACTTACACGTTGCTTTTTAAGTTAAACATTTTGGGGAGATTGTTCCTTGTCAGTATGCTTGCATTTTTATGATTGCATAGTATTTCATTATAAAACTATACCACGATATAGTTAACTAAAGTTTATCATTGGCGGTTATTTATACTGTTTATACTTCTTTGCAATTATAATGTGACAATAAATAACCCTCCTTATACGTATGTCATTTCACACATATGAAAATATATCTATAGGATAAATTCCAAAATTTGGCATCGTATGCACTTTGAATTTTTACAAGAACTTCAGAATCAGTTTCTTTAGTTTCAAAACAACTTTTTGTCTGTTTTATTAGGATTCAATAAGTTCCGATTAATTTAAGAGTAATTGATATAATATGATGTACATTGTCCTAAATAAGAATTGTGTGTGCTTTTTTTTTTTCATTTGTCTGCTTTTTTTTTTCTTAAAAATCTGGACTGTTTCTAGGTATATCGATGTTTCTATTGAAATTGTAATCGGATTTTATTTTCACTATATTCTCTAACTGATTGGGTTTTAAACAGATACAAGTTACTGATTTTCATGTATTAATTTTAGGCTCTATGACTTCAGAAATCTCCTAGCCCTTCTGTTTCTTGTACATTTAATTGATAAACAATCATATTATCTACAAGTTTTAGACCACTTTTTTTTCTCATCTAATTAGTTGGCTAGTACCACTAGCATATGGTTAAACAATAATAGCATAGCAAGTTTAAATGCTTCTGACATTAATCAAAGTGCTTCTAATATTCCCTAATTAATGATCACCTAATGCTGGTGCTATAAGAAATATATATTAATATTTTACTTTTTTACTATCATATCTTTCCAAAGATTTCTTGAGCTATAATTGATGTAGAATAAATTACATATATTTAAAATTTCACATAAAACCTGTGAAACCACAGCATAATTAAGAAGCATATCTATAGCCCCAAAAGTTTCTTCCCTCCCTCTTTGCTATTTTTAAGTCATGAGTGGCTATTGCCTTATAAAGATAGTTTTATTGAGATATAATACACATGCTACATAATTCACTCAGTAGAGGATAAAATTCAATTTTTTTAGTACATATCCTCAGACTTGTGCACCCAATATAATCAATTTTAGAGCAGCACCCCAGAAAAAATCTCCCCTGGCCTTTAGCAAATATTCACTTTCTTTGTTTCCCCTCGGCCCTAGGAAACCACAAATACATCAGTCTATTCTGAACATTTAAAATAAATAAAATCATGCAACATGTGATTCTCTGTGACCGGCATATTTTTATTTAGCATAAAATATCAGTATTTTATTGATTTTTATAATGGCTAATATTCCATTGTATGCATGTATCACGTTTTTTAATTTAGTCATTAGTTGATGGACACATGCATTGTTCCTGCCTTTTGACTATCGTCACTACTGCAGCTCTGAACGTTTATGCACAACTTTTCATGAGAGAACTGTTTTCATTTCTCTTAAGTACATACCTGGAAGCATATCCCTAGTAGTAGAGCTGGTACATCATAAGATGATTCTGTGTTTTACCACTGTGTTCCAAAGTGGCTGCACCATTCCCTATCAACAGTATACGAGGGCTCTGATTTGCCTATATTATTTTCAAGACTTTATATAATCTTCTATGGTATCTCACTGTGATTTTGGTTGGATTTCATGACGGCTAATGATGTAGAACATCTTTTCATCCTCTTATTGGACATTTGTGTATTACCTTTGGAGAAATTTCAATTTAGATCTTTTTCCCATTTTGTACCTGAGCTAATGTCTTTTTGTTATTGAGTTACAAGAGTTCTTTATATATTCTAGATACAAATCCCTTATTAGATATATGATTTGCAAATATTGACCAAGGACATCAGCTTACGCTTATAATCCTAGCACTCCAGGAGGCCAAGGCAGGTGTATTCCTTGAGTTCAGGAGTTTAAGACCAGCATAACCAAGAATGAGAATTCATCTCTACTCAAATTAGAGAAATTAGCTAGGAGTGGTGGCATGTGCCTATAGTACTAGTTATTCAGGAGGCTGATGCAGGAAGATCACGTTAGCCCAGGAGTTTTAGGTTGCTGTGGGCTAGGCTGAGACCGTGGCACTTTAGCACAGATGACAAAATAATAACAATAATGATAATAATAATAATTTCCAAGTATTTTCTTCCACTCTATGGGTGTGCACATTTGCAGGGCTATCTTTTGAAACACAAATTTTAAAATTTTTATATAGTTAAATTTATTTTTATGTTTTTGCTTATGCTTTTAGTGTCAAATGTGTGAAATCATCGCCTAAACAATGACAGCAAAACTCATTCAAAAATTGTCAAAGGACTTTGACATCTCCAAGGGAGATAAACAAATGGCCAATCAGCACATGAAAAGAGACTTCATCAGTTATTAGACAAATGTAAATCAAAAGTATACTATAGTATTACTTCATACCCCGTAGGAAGGGTATGATTATTAAAAAAAATCATAAAATAGCAAGTCTTGCCAAGGAAGTGAAGAAATTGAAATCTCATGCACTGCTGGTGGGAAAGTGAATTGGTACAGCCACTATGGAAAACAGTTTGGCAGTTCCTCAGAAGGTTAGAACTACCAGGGAGCCCAGTCATCTCCCTTTTAGGTATATATCTAAAAGAATTAAAAGTGGGACTCTAGCTGATCTGTACCCCAGTGTTCATAGCAGTGGTGTTTGCGATAGCCAAAAGGTAGAAACAACTCAAATATCCATCAGCAGATGAATGGATAAATGAAATGTCATACAAACATATAATGGAATATTATTTATCCATAAAAGGAATGAAATTTGGTTAGACTGTACAACGGAATGGACCTTGAAAACAATATACCTAGTGAAATTATCTAGACACAGGTGGACAAATATACTATTATTTTGTTAAATGCTTTTTATGTATCTATGTAGATGATCATGGATTTCTTCTCTGAGCTCTTAATACAGTGAGTTATATTAATACTTTTCCTAACATACAAATATCCATTTAGTTGTGATATGTTATCCTTTTATATTTGTTTGGAGTTACTTGCTAATAATTTATTTCATGTTTTGAAACCAAAATTTATAAGTGAAATTAGTTCATGATATTTGTATTAAATTTTCCGGGAGTCTTATTTTTGTTTACTTAATTATATTTTACTGTTTATATTTATAATTGTATCCAAAATTTTGCAATCTTTGTATTTTACTTTTTCTATGAAAATAAGTGGTATTGACATTATGTTTGGTTAGATTCACCCATGAAAATTACTTTTCTTTACCCTTCTGTGTGTGGGGAGTGTGAGCAATAGAAGTTATATAGCCAGTGAAATAGGTGTTTTGTGTACATGTCATTCTCATCAATTATTATATTTTGAATATAACATTTGTATAATCTATATTATATGACTATAGATACTTTGCAGATACCTAGCATAATTTCTTATAAATATTTTTGGAATTTTCAAAATCCTTTTGCTTTCTGTTGTAGTTAATTCTATTAACTAACTACTCTAGGTAGCCACTGTTACAATTTTTGTCTCATTATTTGTTAATAGTGACATCTGCACATAGCTCCATACTTGCAAGTTGGAGTTGGCATATATTAGTAACAGAGGCCATCTAAGCAACTCCCATGAATCTAGGATACTTCATTTCACCCATTCAACCCTGAAGCAAACATTATCTCTCTGAGCCATTCAGGAAACAATATAGTTCTGGAACGTGCTCAATACTGGTGAAGAGGCCCTATGTTGTTGCTCATGTTAAATTAAACTTTAAAACCAGGTTTCATATGGGAAACAATGAATCAAAATAGCAATATAAATAGTACAATTTTAAATGAAAGATAAGGTTGTAAATGTAATTTATGCTGATAATAAGGTGAAGCTACGGGGAAGGTCAATGAGATCTTTCTAAACACTGATTTACGACCAACTCTTTTTAGTTCCTTTTCCTGAAATCACCTTTCCCTGTATGTTGTTTGTATTTCAATCAGGTTGCAAAATATTGCATCTTAAAATTCTATAATTTTATCAGTCCAATTATTTTTCTAATAATCTTGATTCCATTTTAAAAAAATACAATCACACATCACTTAACAAAGTGGACACATTTAGAGAAAAGTGTCATTAGGTGATTTCATCCTTGTGTGAACACTGATACCTGCACAGACCTAGCTGGTATAGCCTATTATACTTTTAGGCTTTGTGATATAGCCTATTGTTCCTAGGCTGCGATTTTATTTCAAAAGTCTTTAACTATATAGATTGAGATCTGTAGGTTCATTCTCAATCTGACACCAGTTACACCCTCTCATTTCAAAGCTGCTCTTGGTTTCTAATTAAGGAAGATAACTTTCTTGTTTTTCAACACTAAAATGTATGTCTAGTGTATATAAATGCTTGGGGTGGGTGTTTGTATATATAACCTTTCTAGGATTTAAGACTGTCAACTGTCTTTTCCATATACACATACAAATATGTATAAGATATAAATAAAAAAGAAAGTATAAATAATCTAATATGACATTTATTATTAGTATTATTTATTCCTTTGGAATCATAGATATATGATGACATATATTATTTATTCCTTTGGAATCATACATATTGATACATATATACAACAGATATTAGGTATCATATAACATACTTTGCTGAGTTCTGTAGATGCTGGTCCTTATTATTTATAAGTATTTGCTGTTAAAAAAACTTATTCTTTGCTTAAATATGATCTGTCCTATGTGTGTACAATCTAAGCTCTATAACTAGCTAGGATAAGAGAAAATTTCTCATCTTCTTCAGCTGGAGAACTGAGTCTCAATCAACTCTTGAGTGATTCAAGTAGTGTCTTAACGAAGTTATTCCCTCATTGTGTTCTCCTTGCATACTAGTTTCCTTGCATAGGTACCTGGAACATAGAAGAGACTGAATGAAAAGTTGCTGAGTATAAATATTGTTGTACAAAGTTAATTCATTGCCATAACATAAGAAAAAATTAAACTGAAAGATAAAATGTGGGTCAAGATGAAAGCCACAAAAATAATTTACATATAACAAGACCTATCATTTTGTGTGAGACAACTAAAACTTGGAGAGGTTTCACAGTTAGTAAATGCCAAAGGATATAAACCCCGGGATGATACAATAGCAATGTCTTTATTTTTCCCCCTCTACCAGTGTGGCAGAAACGATCTAAGGTATTCATTCCCTTTACTCTTGCTCTGAAAATAGGGGACAATTATATTTCCAAAGCCTCTCCTGAAACCTTTCCTGAAACCTTTCCTGAATGGCTGAGCTTGGCCAGTAGGATAGAATTTGTGCATGGCACTTTCTAGTGGCATGGCCTGGGCTTGGCCGTGAAAGTCCTTTGGGTACTTCTGGCTCTCTTTCCTTAAAATGGTAAAGACTCAGTGAGCCTGGATGCTTCAGTTTCACATAAGCAAGGAAATATTGCCATTGAGATTCTGGGATTATTTTGTGGCTGCAAGATACTCTAGTCTATCCTGACCAAAGTATCTAGTTAAATACAGAGTTTGTCTTTATTTCAATTATAATCACATGATTGAGATACAAAATATCTATATAGCTAACAACAACAAAAAAGCAACACAACTAAATCTGGACATTTGAAATTTTAAAGTGGTGTAAATTCACCATATATCCACTTTATCGAAACACATTGATCCTTTTAGGAAATTAATTTTGGTTATTCTTCATAATGCATATTTTAAAAATATTACAAAATCAGATCCATGTTTTTAAATTCACAAGAATATAATACTATTTTTCTTCTAGACTTTATTTTTGCCAGAGGTAAAGAAATGTAGTGTTGTCACTGACTAATTGCCATCTCCAAACTGAGTTTTTAAGTACTTTCCTGTGAGAAACATTGGTATCATTTTTGGAAAAAACTGGTAAAATTCATTAACTTTTAATCTCCAACACTTAAATAAATTGCTCAAGTGCATTGCTGGACACAGACCTAATCTGATCCAACATGCTTGGCCCAGTGATCCTTCTACTCTCTACAGTTATGCCAATTTTACATCATATCACAAGAAAGAACTGCAAGACTTTCTTGCTAGGAAACTGACAAGTCTTTTTGCATAAAAATACTTTCCTACATAAATGCTCTTATTTATTATATTAACAGAAAGCAGAAGAAAATTTGCATTTTGAGTGCTATGGAGAAAGATCCCAAAGTCATCAGTTGCTCTGAGCAACATATTGCACATGTTACCACTTGAAAACTGAGACACACACTCATTTGTTAATCTGGGCAGTCGATGCTCTTACCATTCTGGAAGGAACAAACTTCATTCCAAGAGGTTCATTTGAAACAGGTTGAAGGTCTTATTATGACTACAGATCAGAACCATTTTCTGCTTCTGTTGAAACTGTGCACATGAACACATAGAGTGACCACTCACTTATAAACGTTTTTATGTAAATTAGAAAAGGCACTCTGGGCAGACAAATTGGAAAAGGGTCCCCTGCCATTGTACCTCTGTGTAGTGTACAGACACTACAACAGCACATGGGCTCTGTGAACATATTGAAATAGAGTCTTGGTGACTGGCAATGTATGATATTTATTTAGAGACTATTATTAGTGTTAGTCAATTCCAAGAAGGTCAGAATATAATTACAAAAACTAGGTTTCTATTTCCTTTATGAGGATTCATGAATGACATTCATTTTAAGGATTGCTGCTTAGGACAGCTGGCTCTGTACCTCCTGAGAAACTGGCTCACTCTATTTTGCGCTTTAGTCTGGCTGCTAAGAAGGAAGAATCCAATGTTCAATCCATTCTGTACTAGTCAGGACTCTTGGCTGAAAGGGATAGAAACCCAACTCAGACTGACTTGAAGAAAAAGTAAGATGGATTGGTTCAAAAAGATTCAGAAAGCAAACTCAGCACTATTGCCATATGGAGCTGCTTGACTCTGGTATGGGTATAGGGATGGAAGGCTATCCTGTGCATTTTAAGATGCTTAGGACCATTTCTGGACTCTACTGAGCAGATGCCAGTAATACTATTTCCCTATCTGTGAAAACCAAAAATAGCTTCAGACACTGTCAAACCTCCTTTTGGGGAAAAACATTGTCTCCAGTTGAAAATCATTTGTATAAAGAACTGAAAAATTCCAGTATTGAAATAGCTTCAAACAGGATCATACTCATATCTAAACCAAAGGAACCCAGGGCTTATATTCCACCACCTTAACGACTCTGAGTGTTGAGGAGATGTAGGAAGAATCCCCATCTCCCCCTGGCTTGACATCATTCACATGGGACTTCTTATCAAGTTGCAAGGAACGTCTCCTTGCAAGGAAAGAGGGTAAAACTAATATTGGAATGAAGCCAACAGCATCTGCTTTAGTGGATTTATCCCCTGGTGGCTCCAGGTTTTATACAATTGACCCTGTGTCCTGGAGGGGAAAATAGTAATCCAGAGATGGTGTGTCGTGATTGGCTCAAGAAAACAGAACCATTTTATGTTTTATAAGAATGAAGAGGTTAATGTAAGATGCAGGCATTGTAGGAGTGTGGAAAGAGCAGAGAAAGTGATGGTCAGAGAGACTGAATCGGACGTTTGGAGACACTAAGGCCTCATTGGAAGATCCACTCTGAATAGTTCTCAAAGTTTTACAGGGAAACATCTGAAATTCTTAAGATGATTTGAGGAAGTTTCTATTAAATATCTCAGAGTGCATGGTCAAATGGACATACCCGAGAAGCCTCGAAAGTCTTAATGAGCTCATGTCTACACACTAGATACACCATGACCTCCTAATAGCATAGCCTTCATAGTTAAACATAGACTAACATAGTCAAATATTCACTGAATATTTCATTACAAAATTTGGCAAAGAGGTGGCCGACACGTAGAGAATATTTTATAAACATTTTATGAAATTTTCTAAATAAAAATATTAATTTATTAATTGTTTTACTAATAAAAATTATTTAGCTATAATTTCACATTTTTCCTATGTATGGTAACTTTGTGGGTGACTTTGGGGACACTCTGTGGTATGCTGTGAAAGTTCATTCCATACTCATAGCTCATTTTCATCAAAAATGATCTCTAGTCAGTTTATCACAGTGCTCAGTCTCATACCAGAAGACCATATTAGTTTTCTATACCAGGTAATACACTTTGTTAAGAAAATACTGGATTTTAAATACCAGAACCAATTTACCTCTCATGTCTGTAAATCTAACTCTTTGGCACTAGGAAGAGGCTAACTATCTATTGGAGAAGTGGCTGTACTAATTCTTGCACTAGTTTGTTGGCAAAAGCGATTTAAAAAGTAACTTTAAACTCTGCCATTTAAGTAATATTTCTTTCTAATTTCTTTCTTTTGATTATGTCTTACATGTTTCCCAAGACAATTGCTGGTCATTATTTCCCTATAGATTTAAAAGGAATTAATTATTTTTTTAAGTGGAGAAAGGAGCAGGTGAGGGGATGTGCTAGCAGAAATTATAAGAAAGAGATTGAGGCCAGGACTGGGTAAAGACGCTCTATAATAGGATGAGACTTTATTTTGTGGGCCATTTTCCTTACTCAGAGGTTGAGAACTCACATGTCTGTAGGCAGGTGGCATTTGTGAGGAGGGCCCAGAGGACTGTGGTGAAAGGGTGGCTCATGCAGAGTTAGTAGTGGCAGTCTAGTCAGTATCCAGCTTAACAGGTCATCATAACACCAGGATTATGTATCTAGAGCTTTTGCCATAATCAACACAGTTTTTAAAAATACTGTATCTGTGAGTAATATCCAGATGACAGTTCAGCAGCTTTCCAACTGTGATTTGAGCCTTAATTCAGTGTGCGGAAGCCGTTACTCTCAAGTGCATGTAGAAATATTTCTCTAAACTTTTTCAGTCTGAATATGTTTCACAATTTTTTGCACAAATATCTGAAAAAAAAATCAATCTCTTAAGTTTCATGAGATGTTTTTCCTTTTTAAATTTGTAAAACAAAGTGATTTTCTAAAAGCAGTTCCATAGCATCAGAGCCTGACTACTATGCTTAGAAAGTTCTAGGAGGGAAGCAAAGCTGACCCTGCAGTCACCCTGGCATTGTCAGTAAGGCTGTATTAGGCTCCTGTGCCCAGGGTTGCCCCTGCACGTGGGACTCCTGCTGATGTCACTGCGTATTTATGGGTATCACTCCTGTAGCTAAGCCTAACAGGTGTGGCTCTTTACCATGAACTGAGTAATGAAAAAATATGTTCGTAATTTAATCATGGTTTATAACCTATTAAATTTAATGTTCCATGCCTCATAAACTTGGTTGTGTTCTTTTGTTGGTGGTTGTTGCTGTTGGTCTAAGTGCATATTTGCCATGCTGTCCATGCTGATTTCTGTAGCCAAGATATACCACACAGTTTCCACACACCACCAAATAGCATTGTCAGCACACGTTTGAATTATGTGGAAAAGGCTTAAATCTGAAAGAGTTTAAATCTTTGAACTTAAGTGCATGACCACCCAGGACTCAGAGACATGTGTAATCTCTGTTCACCTGATGAGATCCATTGACGGCAATTTTTCTTTGCTATAATCACTTCTCAGACTATTGGTTCTAGTAAACATTCTACAGCTCTACTTATGAGAAAAATACTTAGGAACAAAAGGAAACTTAATTCTTTTTTCTTTTACATTTTCAGAATCAAGTGAATATAAGTTTTCTTTATAAGTCTGTAAATAAATTTCATAGCATTGCAAAAATACAAGTCATGTGAGAAGTTTATAGTGGTTCCCAGTATTGTAGGAGAGAATTAAATAAAATAAAATAACTGTAGAAATTCAAAGCTAATTCGATAAATCAAGGTCCAGTATCATCCTTCAGATTAAAGTGCTCCAATATAACCAATGCTGCAGCAAACAAAATCCTGGAAGGGATTCTGCTGCTGAATCATCTTCTTCTTAACTTAACAAAAACATACACAGAAGAAAGTCCCACTTTAATAACCGCTACCTCCTCAATCCCTGCCCCCACCACGGGCCTGTGATATTCTTCCCTAGGAAAGATAACAAGATTTGCTAAGGTACTATCACAACCAGGAGGAAAAAATAAGCCATTCAGAAACATCCTAATTCCAACATTAGGTGACTAACATGAATTTACCTGGAGAATCTGAACTGGTTCTTTTAATTAAGAAAGTGTCAAGTATCCTAGTTTAAAAAGTATGTGTCTCTTACTCTGGTTTTAAAAATGCAGTAATGCAAAAAATAGTATCAGCTTCTTGCTCTTCACGATTTTGTAACAAGGAGGTAAAATGCCTGTGAGTGTGTTCAGGAAGGGAAAGCTGCTGCACTGCTGTTTTCTATAGGCTTTTAAATTTTATTCACTAAGTAAAGCCCCTCACTACTGCTTGTCCAGTATCCCAGCATCCCAGAAGTAACTTGAGTGTCCTTTTGGGCAGGGACAGGAAGTAATTCAAAGGACAGACATATGAACACAGTTCAAGCCCTTCATGGTCCAAGACTGGCTCCCTGTGCCCTTCACAAGGAAGGGGCTTCATCTTGAGGATTTGGTGACCTGTCTCTCCCCAACAAGTGCTTGCCAAGGAATCCAGGGAGCCAAGAGAAGGCACAAGGGGAAATGGCCAAGGAATCTTACAACATCATTCCATACCTGAGGAGAGGAAGTGCTGGGATCACCCAGTCGGCCCTCAAGGCAATCTCTTAACCCCTATACTCGCTTTTCATATCTCCCCTAGAATGACCTTATGGGTCTAAAGAGCACGTTTAAGGCTGCAAAGTAGAAGGTGATGTTTAGAAAGGCAGCTTGTTCAAAATCTGAAAGGCACAATAGAGAGGCTTTCCCTAAATGCCTCTGTTCCCCTCAAAAAAATAAGACCCAAATGTGAGAATCTGGTTACATGGTATTGAAATTTAGCAGCTGTAGCCAAAAGCTACCTGAGATACTCAAAAGCCAAGCAAATATGTGTAACACAGCGCCACCTGCATGGTCCTTTTCTCATTTTACCCTAAGTTTTAACAACTAGAGGATACATATTTAGGGTGACCAGATTATAACATTTGTAAAGCAGGACAACATGGCTGGGGGTCAGGGTCAGGGGCGGGGCAGGGGACCGGGCAGGGCAGGGCCTGACAACAATGCAAACTTTGATAAGCAGTTCTTGATAATCACTTCTCAACAATTATTTGTTATTATTACAGTTTAACATTATAAAATTAACAAAAATAATATAAAACTCATATTCTGGTGAAATAGCCACAT
>CAUYTI010113491.1:0-42316 GCA_963575145.1 Galago senegalensis | reverse complement strand
AGCTCAGAAGTGATCCCTCCAAACCCCCTCCCTCCTCTCATTCCCCCCTCCCTTCTCCCTCCCCCCTCCCCATATTCTTAGGCTATTTGGTAGTAGTTTTTATATAAAAGGTATAAATTAGTTTCATAATAGAGGTGTGTACATTGGATACTTTTTCCTCCTACCTGGTAATTTTTCAAAAGTAGTTTCATTCACACACAGTTCACATACCATAAAATTTGCCCCTTTTAAAGTGTTAGGTGAGGGGTGTGTAGTATGTTCAGAGATGTTTAATCACCACAACTACTTACTATCAGAACTTTTTATTAACGTATTAAAAAACACCATTCCCACTAAAGTAGCTCCTTATTCCTCCCTGGCAACCTCTAATCTACTTTTTATCTCTGGGATTCGCCTCTTCTGGGCTTTCCGTAAATGGAGTCATGACTGTGACCTTTTGTAACTGGCTTCATTCACTTAGCATGAATTTTCAAGGTCCACCTATGCTGTAGCAAGTGTCAGTACCTGATTTCTTTTTATGGCAGAATTATATTTCATTGCATAAATATGACACCTTTGTTATTTATTCATCAACCAAATAAGTCATTGAATCTCTCTTTTGATAACTGTTTTGATCTTATTTTTCCAAGATCAAATACTAAATTTAGAAAAAAAAATGGCATTTTTTACAGTTGAGTGCTTTTTTTGTTTTCTCAAAGTGCTCTTGGAAACACAGAGATTTATTCTTTCACCTTATGTTCATTTGATATGCTTTATGTTTTTAAAGCAGCTCGGCACTGTGGAGATGCTGCAGGGAGCATGTCAAGTGAAAAGGCGAAGATCCTCTTTCTCCACGTAAGTGCTGGTTAATTATGTTTAGATACAAGTTCATTAATATGAATATGTCAGAGACTGTGCTCGTTTCAGGATGAGTTAAAAGATCCTGGAGATTTGCCAATGCATCCAGTGATCATAATATGTTGTTTCCTGGAGGATAAACTCTAGTCAAATCCTTATGAAATATGTATTGGATACTCTCATAGGTCACTTTCTCTCCTGCTAATATTATCGATTACTGTGTCATCTGTTCTCCCTATTAATGAATAGTTTTACTTTCCTCTCATGCTTGTTTGAGGCTCTCCTATATGTTACAGAATAGAAATTGAGCCAAGCATCCAAAGATTGACAGTTTCAGGGTCCTGTGAAAAGAACTTTGCCAGGTACTTTTAACTATTTATAATGCAAGGGACAGATGTGGGCATAGGTTCCAAACTGATGTTGCTTAACCATCGTCACATGGCACCAGAAGACATAGAGGGCAAATTTTCAGGCCTCTTTATAGTCTAAAGCGGGTGACCTTGTAAAATCAGACTGCTGAGCAAATATCCAGTCAAGCAAGCATCATTATACAGGATTAAATAAACTGATGTAGACAAGGCAACTGTGGTTATTTGCCATGGAACGTTGCTGCTCTTGTTTTTTATGGGAAGACCCTATCTTTTTGATTAATCTCTAACCTTCCATTTAGTAGATAACAAAAATTAAACCTTAAAAAAATTACATTGCGTTCTTTCTGATACTACAAATAGTTTTACCAGGTCTCTTTACTTTCAATATGGTCGTACGGTAATTTTTATAAGTTCCACAAAAATCTTATTTCTCAATGAAGGCTGTTTCTGGCAAGTCGTATTTGGGAATAAATCTAATTTGATTAGGCATGACAAATTCACCTTAAGGAATAAAATTGTACATGACGTATAAAACTAGTGCCCATAAAGTCCTTCTAGAATTATTTTGGGGCCTATTCTATGGCAGAAAGAATCTCAGCCCTGTAGGCAAAAAGGAAGGTCACTTCCTGGCAGGCCAAGTATTTTAACAGTTTTTTGGGAACCTCAAGAAAAGAGAAGTTCATCCACATTTATAGGAAATGCAGGTGAAATAGGATAAAGATAAATTTGAGGTTCAGTCTTTTAGCTTTGGAATGGAAGTACAAACACTAGAGGCTTTCAGAAACCCTCTCGGCATCATTAGAAAGCCTCCACTTGGAAGTCAACCTTCCGTCCACACAATGTGGCTCTGCATTGGTTACGCGGATGTTTAAGTGCTGCAACGCTTTTTGTTGGTAAATTAATCAGGTCTAAACATAATGATCATGAATAACTTTTAGAGATTGTTTATGATCACTAGAGCTAAAACATGATGCAGAACTTGGAAATAAGTAAAATAAGTGACTGCGTGTCCTTTTAAAACACTAGAGCATTGCCTAACAGGGCTACTCAAAGACCGTTTAAAACTCCAGGGGCTGGAACATATTCTTCTTAGCAAAGTATCTCAAGCATGGAAGAAAAAGTATCCAATGAACTCAATCTTACTATGAAACCAACTTATAGCTTTCTTATAACCCAATTATAGCCCAAGAAGAAAGGGAAAGGGGAGGGGGGGAGAATGAGTGGAGGGAGAGTAGTTAGTGGGACCACACCTATGGTACATCTTACAAGGGAACATGTGAAATTTACTAGGTGTAAAATATAAATATCGTAACACAATAACTAAGAAATACCATGAAGGCTATGCTGCCCAGTTTGATGAAAGCATTTCAGATTGTGTGTAAAACTAGCACATTGTACCCTATGGCTGCATTAATGTACACACCTATGATAATAAAAAAAAAAAAAAGGAAAAAAACTCTAGGGGCACAATCCTTTAACTTCTTATGTATGATTAATTATGGCCACAGTTTGATGAAGTTAAACCTTAAATTATTAGATTTTTGTCTTGCAGTGATGAAAAAATTTCTGTCCATTAGAAAATATAAAGTCAAGCTCAATGCTCGGTTTTCTTTCTGTGTAGAACATTTTAAGGAGTGAAGTTTCTAACCCACCAATCACCACCTAGCCTTTCTTTTTCTTTCAGAGACAATATATATGCAGTTTTTTGAATTCTCCTGCAGCCAGGATTTATTATCTTGACATGTCTATTGTTTGTTAGTTGACATGTGTTTATTCTGCATAATGAAAGCCATATTTTAAAAAATTATACTCGGACACTAATATCTCTAGCCTCAATACCATGCAAAATATAAGAGTAAGGGTCTTTTATCTTCTCTTACTGTTTCAAAGGAAGACTTTCCTTAAAAAGAAGTGGTCTTTTTCTGATTAAGAGATATTTTAGTTTTGGGGTGCTTTTTTTCCTTGTATGTTTTTTCAGCGTCCAATGCACCTGCCATTAATTTTTATCTCAGCACGTTGTCTTTCACTATTCATCACCTCTTCTTTCAGCAGCAGCATCTTTGCTCTTCGGTTTGCAGAATCTTAGACCAACGCCCTTAAATGTTTTTTTCTTCTATAACATTTTCTGTTTTTTGGAATGTGGATTCTGCTTTACACAATTTTCAGAACAAATTTCAATTTTGTGCTCATGCTTTTGGTTACTTTGAATATATTTTCCCCCAGTTCCTTTTTCAATTCAACCTTCAGTGAACCACTCAATTCCTTTATAGCTTTCTATGTTTTATAGAAGTCGTGTTTCCTTGCATTCTTGAGATGAAGCATGTTTTATGATACATTCTTTGCACTATGGGAAAGTCTTTGTTTCCTGAGGTTGACTTTTTCTTTTCCCCATCAGAATGTCTCTCTCCTTTTCTTAAGAGGCAGCGCTTACTTGTTTTCTTATCTGTCAATGAGGATGGATGTCTCAAGATCCAATGTTTGACATGTAAGAGGAGCATAGATTTCCCTTGGCCTTCTCCATCCCCCTACACGTGCATAGATCCCAGAATAGCTTTAGGTTTTGTGTCTGAATTAATCAGAGTCCATAGCCAAGTTGTAGTTTCTCACCATTGCTCACCTTGTGCAGCTCTGATAGCTGCCTGCATGGCCTCGTTTTCTTATCCTGGAAAAGAATGTTTATCATCAGGCCTGGACTTTCCAAATCTGACTGCTTCTCAGAATCCCTTGAAGAACTTTAAAAATACGTAATTTCCCAGATCCTTTCTCATGCTTACTGAATATTTATCTTTGGAGGTAAAACTTGGATCTTGTATCTCTCACAGGCATCTCAGGTAATTGTGATGCAGCTGATGAACAGCCCAATAATCCATGGTTCTACCGTAACCTACAACGTCAAATTCTGGTCTCACGTCCAGAATTTACCTACTCTGCTCTAGTGGCCATGACCATGCCTTTCTTCTACCCCGAACTTCGTCACACAGCAGAGTTGCAATCTGTAAGCACGAGTAGAGGCTAGTGGCTTGAGAGGAGAGAGAATAAACTCTGCATTTAAAGGAGTAATAAGGGAATGGTTACCTGATTTCAGTTCTATATAGAGTTAGGCCTATGGGGTAGTTTGAAATTGTCTCCATATCTACTGCCTGGCTGGCTAGATGAGGTTATTTCAAATGTAAATTTCCTTCCATCATTTACTTTATTGACTTCATTTAATAGACCTTCCCCCAAGGTGTCAAGGTCTGCCTTCCTTTGCCAGATAATGAACTTTCTAAGGGCATTCATTATGTCTCTCTGACTCTATATTGCCTGCAAAGTGCCAGTTACAGTACACACAGTCACAAATATGCGTGAATGCTTGAAAACATGGTTTTGGTGATTAGTTGTCTACTATCTTCAGTATTTGAACTTGTGACTCTGTTTACACTGGGCATTATAAAGGGAAATTAAATGAGAGACATGGTATTGGGGTAAGTAACCTCATAGGACATGCCAACCTAGAAGCTCTGTATTTAATTATCTCCTCAAAAAAAAAATTTAACACTGTCTTACAGTTTGTATTTAAGTGGGAGCACAGTGAGGAAGGAAAGTCCAGAAAACTGCATCTTTTATGTGTCATAGAGATCAACCCTTGCTTTGTTTTAGTGACATTAAATTCGAAACATCAAGAGAGTTGTTTTTATAAACTATCTTACAACTTTTATATTTATATCGTGTTATAACGATGCAAAAACAACATCAAATTGATTCTACACTCCAACATACTTTTTATGAAATTTAAATTTGGATTAACATCATCGAGAGAACCTTTTGTCTTCTTTAGGATTAGACAAGATAATTTGTTACAGTAATAAAATGAAAAGAGAAAAGCAAAGATAGTACCCACCTTATGCTGGCAATTCAGTTTCCTCAAAACTGTTCTGTTATACAAATATGCCATTCACTTGAAATTTTTCAAAGAGCAGGAAGGTTGCTGATTTGGATTGGAAAATGTTGTTTATTTCTTGGGCAATAACTTATCTTGCTTTAGTGGCCTAATAGGTAGTGAATTTTATTTATTTATTTATTTACATTTTTATAGTTTTTTTTTTATTGTTAGGGTTTCCTTGAGGGTATAAAGAATCACATTACACTGATTGCATTTGTTAGGTCAAGTCCCTCTTATAATCATGCCACCCCCAAAAGCTGTGTCACACACTGTGACCCCCCTTCCTCCTATCTTCTTGCTGCACTCCCCTTCCTGACCCCCACCGTGTATTAGATCATTAATGGTCCTCATATCAGAATTGAGTACATAGGATTCTTGCTTCTCCATTCTTGTGATGCTTTGCGAAGGTTTTGCTAAGACTACTGTGTTCCACTTCCATCCGTGTTAATACAAAAGATGTAAAGTCTACTTCTCTTTTAATGGCTGAATAGTATTCCGTGGTGTACATATACCACAGCTTGTTAATCCCTTCCTAGGTTGGTGGGCATTTAGGCTGTTTCCACATTTTGGTGATTGTAAATTGAGCTGAGATAAACAGTCTAGTGCAGCAAAAGGATGGTAAAAGGATTTTACCCAAAGGATTTTTAGTAAAAGGATGGTAAAAGAATCTTTTTTCTTCAGGGTGGATGCCTAGTAATGGGATTGTAGGATCAATGGGAGGTCTGGTTTGAATTCTTTGAGGGTTCTCCATCATTAGTTTGCAGTCCCACCTTGGAAGTTAACTTTTAAATAAAAACTGATACGTCACTAAATTTGAGTACAAATTTGCTATGTAGAAATCCTGATTAAAACCAGGTGAATGAAGACAGGAAATATCCCCCTGCTCTTGCTTTTATGAGCTGAAAGGCACTGCAGTGAGTGTGACGTCACAGCTGTGCTTCATGTCCTCACAGGATATATGTGAATTTCTGGAATTGTGTTTTTTGCCTTTTGTCTTATATTTGGTGACTTTTGAAGAATGCATATGGGAAATAGGTATATAACCTTAAAATGGACTTATGTCAAAGCTTTTGCCTTTGTTAAGCAGTTGGAATTCATAAATGTTCTGATAAAAGTGTAATAGATGATGGTTGTTATTAATAATGAAAACAAAGGCAGAGGCATCACCCTACCAGACATTAGGGGACATCACAAGTCCACAGTGATCAAAGTAGCATGGTATTGGCACAAAAATAGGGACATAGACATCTAGAACTGAATAGAAAACCATGAGATGAAACTAATGCCTTACAGCCACCTGATAAACCAAACAAGAACATATACCAGGGAAAGGAAAGCCTATTCAATAAATGATTCTGGGAGAACTGGATAACCACATGTAGAAGACTGAAACTGAACCCTCACCTTTTTCCACTCACAAAAATTGATTCACAATGGATAGAAGATTTAAGCTAAGGCATGAAACAATAAAAGTCTTTGAAGAAATTGTAGGAAAAACACTTGAATATATGGGCCTGGGGAAATATTTTACGAAGAAGAATTCAGTGGCAACTGTAACAACAACAAAAATAAACATGGGATTTAATTAAACAGAATAGCTTCTGTACAGCTAAGGAGAAAACAACCAAAGCAAATAGACAAACTTCAGAGTGGGAAAAGATAACTTGCTTATTATGAATCAGACCAAAGCTTGATAACTAGGATCTACAGAGTACTCAAATTAATCAACAAATAGGAGCCAACCATCTCTTATATCATTGAGCAAGAGACATGAATAGAACCTTCTCTAAAGAAAACAAATGAATGGCTAACAAATATTAAAAAATGCTCTTTGTCCCTAATTATCAAAGAAATGCAAATCAAAACCACCCTGAGATATCATCTAACAGCAGTGCGAATGGACCACATCAAAAAATCTCAAAGCTGCAAATGCTGGCATGGATGTGGAGAGAAGGGAACTCTTTTGCACTGCTGGTGGGATTGTGAACTAATACGACCTTTTTTGAAGGAAGTATGGAAAATTCTTAAAAAACTCAAATTAGACTTCCCATTTGATCTTGCAATCCCATTACTGGGCATCTACCCAGAAGAAAAAAAAATCCTTTAATTGTAAGGACAAATTTGCACTAGATTATTTATCACAGTTCAATTTACAATCTCCAAATTGAGGAAACAAACTAAATGCCCACCAATCCAGGGATAGATTAACAAGCTGTGGTATATGTATACCATGGAATACTATTCAGCCATTAAAAGAGATAGAGACTTATGGTGGTGACTGTGGCTCAAAGAGGTAGGGCACTGGCCCCATATACTGGAGGTGGCAGGTTCAAACCCAGCCCCTGGCCAAAAAAAGTTTTTTAAAAAAGAGATGGAGACTTTACATCTTTTGTATTAACCTGGATGGAGGTGGAGTGCATTCTTCTTAGTAAAGCATCACAAGAATGGAATGTAACCAAGAATACAATGTAATCAATTCTAATATGAAGACAGTAGATGACCTAATACATGGGGGGGGATAGGGGAATGAGGGAAGGGGGAGAGGGGAAGAGGGAGGGCGGTGGGGGAGTCATGGTGTATGACACACCTTTTGGGGTCAGGACACAATTATATGAGGGAATTTACCTAACAAATGCAATCACTGTAACCTAATTCTCTGTATCCTCAATGAATTCCAAACAATAAAAAGAAACTAACTTTTACATTTTTAATTGTGATTATAAAATACATAACATAAAATTTATGTATAATGAAGTTGTATACATTGCCTATATGATTCAAGGTCTGAAAACTCATAAAATTTGAGTAAATTTTATAAAATTATTACACATTTTTATGTACATTTTTGATTTTACAACCAAACATCATTGAATAAAGACAATTTTAGAACACTGAAGAATATAGGTATAGGTGGCACATTTCATAATCTGATCAAACCCATCTACAATAAATCTACCACTAATACTGTACTGAATGGAGTAAAAGCGAAAGCTTTTCCACTTAGAACTGGAACCAGAGAAGGTTGTCCTCTATGACCACTACTATTCAACACAGTGTTAATTTTTTTCTTAATCCATAATCAGAAATTCCTACTATTATTATTTTTTTTTCATTAATGGCCTTAGTCTTTGATGTCTAGAATAATTTGACTTAACTGGTAACGATCTTAATCATCCCATATCAACAGGACGTGGAAGAAACTTCATTATTACTGGGATGACTTTTATTTATTTCTCATGTTGCAGTTTAACCTGCATCTATCAGATTTCATGGATAGATTCCCCCACAGCTCATACTACTTTGAGAAGCTAAGAGATCAATCAGGGTCTATCATCTACTTGGTAGTATACACGCCACCAGATTCACCTTTCCTAAATACATTGAATATGTATTTTGTATTGTAGAAACATTTGACCAAAACTGTTAAGTCCAAAAACAACCTCTTAAAAAATGGCGTCAGTTATTAGGTGGTTAATTTTTGCTTAAAAAATTTTGATCAGTGCCAAAAAAAATCACTCATTTCTTATTAAAGAAGGACAACTTTTTGATTTAAGAGGATGAAAGATACACATTGGTCAATGATAGATGATGGCGAGTTCAACCTTTCTGAAATTAACCTTTTATTTTATTCTAAACATGGTGTGACTGGTCCAACTCTAGAATGAAAACATGAGTGTTCAAAAAGCCATACTCACTCCTATAATCCTAGAACTTTGGGAGGCCTAAGGTGAGAGGATTGCTTGACACCAGGATTTTGAGACCAGCCTGAGCAAGAGCAAGACTCTGTCTCTACAGAAAATAGAAAAATAAGCTGGTTGTGGTGGTGCACATCTACAATCTCGGCTACTTAGAAGGTTGAGACAGGAGGATTGCTCGAGCCCAGGAGTATGAAGTTGCAGAAAGCTATGATGAGGTGTTCGAGCTAGGCAACAGAGCGAGACCCTGTTTCAAAAAAACAAATATAACAACAGCAAAGAAGCTATAATCTTGCCTCTTCAATTTGACTTTAGATACTGATTTTCTCTTTAGTATTCAGAAAGCCATTGACAGTCTTGTGAGAACAAATTTGATGTTAAATAGAAATAAGTGAAATGAAGTAAATAATTCCTACATTTTAATCTTGTCACATTAACTCACTTTTTTAAATTGAGAAAACCACCCTTTGTCTTGTCAGAAAATACAACCTTCTAGAAACATACCTCCGATGACACACACAGTGGATGAAATCTTATGGGGAACCTCTGAGGGCTCCATTTCTGGCCATTTCTCCGGCCACTGCCAAAGTGCCCTTCTGGAAATCTGTGACTGCACATTACAACTGCCTCACCATCATAAAATAAGGACTTTTTGGGCTCTGGGATATCTGGAGAAAAGAAACCTATTTCTGTTTTGTTTTGTTTTTCCCATCCAGAGATAAATGCACTGGTAGGCATTTTCTCCTGATGTAGCAAGTCACTTCCATCCATCGATTTTCAGAATGCTCTAACTTTTATTTTCCTCATGGTATAGAGAGATCAAATGACTTGTCCAGTGTTTCACAGTGAGTTCAAGGCAGAGTTAGGATTGAACTCCTTGCTGATCACTTTTATTTTTGAGTTTTTCTTCTTGTGTACTAAATTACTCCTTCATGCAATATTGACGTTCAGAAGCTCCTTTTCAGCTTCTAGGTTACCACCTCATTTCTTAAGACTCTGAGAAGTTACACTTTTCTTCTGGGACAGTATACATAAATGGTATGAAAAATTCTCACATTTCTCTTAGAATTCTCTGCACTTCTGTAAATATTTCAAAATTTTTTTGAAAGCTGAAAGAATGCTCTGAAGTTATGAAGTAACTATAATAATGATTGGTTTTCTTTTTCTTTTTTTTTGTCTGGTTGTATAATAATATTAATTAAAAAATATGAAAGATGCATTTGCCCACTGGTAGGTTTCTGAAGTGTCTTCATTCCACCAATTGTCATGTCAGTTTCAACACTTCCCCCTGTAGGCATCCTGGCACATTGGGCGTCTCAAAGGCTGGTGTTGACCTACCTTAGTGTGCTGTAATGTATATTCTTAATTATGTAATCTCTCATTTGGAAGCATAGGAGGGATGAAAATCTTGAAAGTTGTATGACTAGCCTTTCAAATATTTATTATTTTAGGGCAATAGACAGACATAGTCACCTCAGTTGCGTTTGGATGTTATATTAGGGTTCTTCAAAGAAAGAGAACCAGTAAGAGATACAAATACTCACAGGTATAGATACATAAGAAGGGATTTATTATGAGAATTGGCTCAGGGGGTGATTCATTACGAGGATTGGCTCAGGGGGTTATAAAGACCAAGATGCCCCAGAATATTCCTTCTGCAAGCTGAAGAAGCAGGAAAGGTGGTGGTGTAATTAGTTGGGTAAGAGTTGCGAGAGGTGCTTGTGTAAGTCCTAGAGTCTAAAGTCCTAAGAACCTGGAGTTCTGACAGTTAAGGTTTTTTAAGTTCCAAAAAAGAGTCAGTTCACCCTCTATCTGACTTTTTAATGCTATTGTGGGCCCTCATGTATGGAATGACACTCACCTACATTGGTGAACATGCATCTTCCTTCAATCTATTGCCTTAAATGCTAACCTCTCCAGAAACACTCTCACAGATACACTCAGCAATTACATTCTACTAGCTCTCTGGGTGTCCTTTACCCCAGTCAAAATAACACATGAAGTTAACTATTACAAATATCAAGTCAACCAAATAATTGCTTCAATTTCTGTTTGTCAGGGAAGTGCCTTTGTGTCTTGTAGGAACAACGTGGGCATTCAGTCTTTAGAGTAGTTTTACCAATTGATGCAGCAGAGCACCCGTTGTTCAAATCATTGTCTGAGCCTTTATTTGACCTACTGATCTTAGATATCAAAGGGCATAATAGATTGGTTTCAGTGAGGTAATACAAGGTAGACATTAGAGCATATATTTGATTATATTATTGTGGTTTTATTTTTTAGCTTTTTAAAAAATTATCTCCCCACCAAGAATCTCTTCCCCTTTTTAAAAAGGAAACCTCATAGTTGCTGCTTTTATTTTGTTATCTTCTCTGCCAATCATTGCTTTCTACTAACAGTTGGTATATTTAGACCACTGGCATTTAAAGTTATCAGGGATTAAATCAGCTATTTTATTATTTGTTTTCTTTGGGTTTCTTCTTTTGTTTTCCTGCTTTTCATGAGTGATTTGAATAGTTTTCTAGGATTCCATTTTGATTTATTTAAAGTGCTCTTGGATGCATTGCTTTGTGTGTGTGTACATATATTTTTAGTGATTGCCCTTAGTATCTCTACGTACCCAGTAGACATCAGATCTTGAGTTACTGTCTCGATTCAATAGATCTGAGTCAATTGCATTTAAGCCACTTAGTAGCTAAATTGGGTAAAATTAATCTGTTTTAGCTTCCTTTATTTTTTTTTCCTATCACATGGGATATGATGGAAGCCTAAATTGGCCCTCTGTTGTTTTGATAAGCAGCTCCTCTGTCTCTAACCCTGTATATAGAATAGGCACAATTCATTTTCTTTGCAGAACTGCTTTTTCCCAACTGCACTTATTGGTGCTGCCAGTCATGGTACCATCACTACCCTTGCCATAACTTCACAAGGATTGCATTTTTCCCATTCTTGAAGATAAGCTACATGAAGCACTAACATTGCCTTGTTCACCTCAGTTCCCCAGACAATGCCTTGCTCATGAGAGTTTCATTGTTATTTCCAGAATGTACAAATAAATGACTCAAATCCCATTAATATTTCTCAGTGTAATAAAGGTGACAGAAAGGTACAAGGGAGCAACTGGCTGTGTGATAAACAGTAGGAATGGATTGCACTGACAATCTAGTTTTCCTGTCTCTTCCTGGCTCTCCGTACCCTTCTTGCTCTTCCTTTGGCTTTATGTGTCTTATCAGGCACGTCTTTTTCCAGGCTATCTTGGTAGCTTTCTCCCTAGGTCTCTAAGCTTCCTTTTCCCTCCTTCTCTCTCAAGGTCTCTTCTTCCCTCACTCTGTGGTTCGTGTCTATTCTGACATCTAGTTCTGAACTGTATTCCTGCTTATCTTCCTGCTTTACTCTCCCCTTTTGCTTCTTCACTGTCTTTCCAGCACACTATCTTTACCATGTCAGATCACGATAGGACTCCAAAGTATTGTTTTATTTACTTAGTATTTATTCAGCATTCACCTGTTGTCTTATGGAATAAGGATTTATCTTCTCATTTTAAAATTTGATATAATTTAAAATATGTTAGATGATCTATTAAAATCTGAAGCATATTTAAATGCTAAAATTAAAATTAAGTATATGTATATAAAGATGACAATATTACTCTTCATCTCTATCTAAATCATGATTAATTTCAATATTCTATGGAATCAACTCTCTTAATAGGAAAAAAAATCCCAATCTTGTGTATAAACCTGAGCCCATCATGTTTTTTATTAAGCTAAGGCCAAAGCTGCAAACAGTGACTGTGACAAGCAAGTCTGATGACAGTAATGTTGACTAAGCCCCATATGCCTGAGCATCTGGTTTGGGGGAACTAAACAGGAAACACGCAGCACTAGCTCAGCATCCAGAGTGTTCATTGACTGATGAAGATTGAATACACACAGCAGTCAGCTGGAATACCCGAACCAGAGCATAGCATGGCCAGTGATCTGGCTGTGTTGAGGGATCTGTTCTCTGCCTCTTCATTCAACCCAATCCCAGATCTCAGTTTGTTTTCTTTATTTCAGATTGATATGAGGGTACAAATGTTTAGGTTACATTGTTTTCATTTCTGAGGTAAAGTTCAAGGTGTAGTTGAGCCCTTCAGCCAGGAGGCATGCTGAACACCCTCACCTTGTGCACATTAGGTGAGATCCCACCAATCGCTCTCCTTCCTCCTCCTCCCCTCTCTCTGCTCTCCCCCTGGCTAGACTATACTTGTATTTTTCTTAGTGTGGATATGTAGTTGTTTATATATTGGTGTCAAGTACATTGTATACATTTTTCCCCACCTGATACTTTACTAAGAAGAATGTGTTTCAACTTCATCCAGGTAAACCTAAAAGATATAAAGTCTCCATGGCTGAAGATATATATATATATATATATATATATATATATCACAGTTAATCCATTTCTTTTTTTATTTTGGCCGGGGCTGGATTTGAACCCACCACCTCTGGCATGTGGGGCCAGTGCCCTACGTTTTTGAGCAATAGGAGCTACCCAGTTAATCCATTTCTTATGGATGAACAGTACTCCATGGTACACATCTACCACAGTTAATTCCTTCATGAGTTGATGGGCACTTGGGCTGATTTCAGATCTTGAAAACCACAGATCTCAGTTTTGACTGTGTTGATGGACAGCTATAGAGCCTGGGGTCAAGGGAGATGGAAGAGGGAGGTACGATCTCTGGATCTCTGCCTAAGGATGTCAGGTAACATGGCTGTGCTCTCATCCTAGCACTATTAACTGTGGCTCTGGCCAAGATTGTTTAGTCTTTTTCCTCTCTATGCCTTTCTTCCCCTGTGCTAACCTACCCCAACTGCTCAGTGCTCTGTTCTTCTCTACATCACAGCCCAGGAGAAAGATTTTTCTCTTATTGTGAGTCAATGTGATCACCTCTCTCTCAAAAGAATTTTTAGACTGAACCTTGACTCTTATTGGGAATGATCAGAACTGTGCTGTGGCGTCCTGAGATTCTTGATGCTCTTAATTTTTGCTCTTACCTTCTCCTCCCTCTCCTGACACTATGAGCCCAGAGCTCATAAACATTTGAATATTTTTCTCCTCCTTAGGGTATCCTATGAATATTGAAGCTGAACAAGATCTTTCAAAATAGTTAAGTGACATTTTGTTGGTATACACATAGGGTGAATACATTTACATTAATTAGTTAATTACTTATTAAGATAACCGTCCCCAACTGTATCAACCAAAGCCTAATATTTGCAGTGGAGGGAGAAGGTATTTATTCTACACTTAAAATGGGTTTTCTGGGGCAGCTTGTAATGTTAGATTCACAGATTGCAAATGTACTCACATCCTTCTGCAACAAGGATAGAAAAACACCATGAAACAATAATTTTATTCCACAAAACATGTGCATGAGTTATTAACCCGCAATTGCCACGATTACTCGATTAATGGAGTCAATTAATGCACACTGTGCTCTGTAGCAGCATCAGCAGGAACCACATTAGCCTTTGGAGGAGGATGATTATGGATATTGTTGATCTCAGGAAAAAGAGTTGACGGATGAGGGCAGCTGCTTGTGGGAGACAGTTTGCACCCAAATAAGAATGAACCATAAGACTGAACAGATGTTGTTCCATCTTCTGAGTGCCCAGAATACGGGTGAGGTTGTCACTTGTTTTCCTACCAGCAAAGTCTGCCGTGGCTTAGCACAGCGTCAGGGCAGCACTCATTCTCAGGAAGGGTTCTAGTCTTTGGTCTCCCGTATGTCTCATCATTCAGTTGAAAAATGACCAACAATTAAAAAGATAGCTTAGGGAAGAAATTGACATTACTTTAAACACATCGTACAATTATTCCAGCTAATGGGAAAAGTAAATAACAAGGGTAGAAAACAGGACCTTTTATTTCCGGAGGACAGACTGCCCTGCTGCAGCGTTTCTGGAAGAGATCTATCGTCAGTGTCTCTTCACGTTGCAATGTGGCAGAGCCACAGCAGGGACCAGACAGAAGTGGATTCTGAGTGTGTATGGCCCCATATAGATCAGTGGCTTTGGGTAAGTTAATAAAGCACAATGTATCTTGGTTTCCCTTTCTATAGAGTGAAAATACATATGCCCACTTCACAAAATCAAATAAAATAACATTTGTGATCATTTTTGTTGCGTACTTTCAGTATTTTTAACTACCAAAGAGTGTATGATGATCCAATCATACACTAATTTGCAAGGAAATGGAGAAAGCAGAAAAAAAGGGATATTTTATATATAGATTGACTATAAAGATGCTTTCTGCTTTTTGAAACATGAAAATGTGAATAAAATCTTGTGCACCAGGTTTGAGGAAAACGGACCTGATGCCAGTGAAATAGTCACTCTTTCCTCCTTATGCATTGAGAGAGCAGGCACAGCAACACAGGAAACATTCCAGGAGACTGAGACATTGTTTGAGTTTATTTAGGAGATGCTTTGTTTCTAGTATGAGTTCATAAAATACAATATAGAAGCCTGGAAGAAAGTTTAGCCTGAGATGTGTGCAACTGTCATCATTGGCTTTTAGGTTCTACTACATTAGGCTTACAAAGAAAGTGAGATGACCCCCAGGCTCTGTTTTGTAATCCAGACTGACTTGATCAGTCCTGTCCTTTGATGAAAGAGGTAGAAAGCATTATAAAAATTGTTTTTATCTGACTATTAAAAGAATATTTCTAGCACAATAAAAAAAATCACAAACCAATTAAAATTGATTTTGCATAATCATTGTGAAGCCTATTTCTGTTTTTACCAAAGCGAGGCATGAGATTTTAGATGTGTGTGTGCTGCTTTTGTTTTAGGGAGGACACAGGGAAGTAGGGAGAGTTTTGAGAGAATAGTGTTGCTTTAAAGCTGTAAAATTGTTTTCTTCCTAACACGGTTGTGCTGATTGATTCCACTCATACCATTAATTGCAGCTGAACAGATGAGCCAGGGCAGTGCTGGTAGAGACTGGACTTACACCCTGGAAGACAGAAAAATGTGGGCTTTTTGAAGACAGAGAGATGGGAAAATAATACATGTATAATTATATCAATGAATATATATTATTATATATAATAAATATTAAGGATTTACATAGAAATCATACACATACTGAAAGAAATGCAGGGTGGCCAAAAAGTTCATTTTTAAATTGCACATGAACTTTATGGCCACTCTGTATAGACACAATGGATAGATAAACATACAGAAAAACAGTACTTCTCTGTGGGAAGAATAAAACCTTGACCCTGTAGGGGGCTATTCTTATCTAATACACTCAAAATTGGTATCATCTCTAAGAATCAGTTCAGGGTCCTTAGTTGCACACTCAAATTGGTATGATCTCCAAGAATCGGGTCGGGTTCTTAGCTGCCAGCCTGAGATTCTTCTTGAGTCTGAGCTACATGAGGCTCTTGTGGGGTCTGCACCCACCCGCTATCGGAGCTGTCTCTGTTTTTGCACCCCTCTTTTGTAACCAAGCACTTATATCTTCACCTTCAGAGTTCATAGGCAAGTTAAAGTGTTTTTTTTATTTTCCAATTTATTAAAAAATCTCTCTCATAACCTTTTAAAGCCAAATTTAGTTCTCTTTATCAAATAATTGTAAATAGTAAAATCTACCATTGTATAGAACACCTGCTATGTTCTCTATAAAGGGGGAGATACTTTACTTACATAAGGACCTTTTCACCCCAGTCATAGCAGAAAGATATTATCTCCTTTCAGTTGAGCACACTGAGATTAATTGAATAATGTGATAGCAATAATGTTGCATCATGAACATTATTTTTCAATTGTTGAGGCCTGAAGTTCAGAGGAGATCATTTGAGATGATTTAGTTCACTGGTTCATCTTGACAAAGCAGGAAAATGAGTCTTTGAGACAGGAAATGATTTTCCCAAGGTCTTGCTGGCTGGATATCAGAGTTGGGAAGGGAACTTAGGCCTTCTGGCTGCCAGTCCATGGTCCTTTGTATAAAGTCAGACTCCTTCATGAAATAGAAAAGCAGCAATCCTATTGTACTGTGACCAGTCATCCCAGCTGATATTCTGACAATGTTACTGCGACTCCTTTCAACCTGGATGGAGAAGTGGGGAAAGGTTTTGGGACCACGCTCATCCTTTCTGATGTAGAGAGCCCATCTGCCTCAGCACTTGGGCCCTTCATTCCTGTTGGGGCCCATTGTCATAGAGAGGCCTGATTAAATCTCCCCAAACGAAAATGTGATAAGATGAGCTGTAGCATATGAAATCGAACATTTGTAAATGGATATTAAATCAATAAAGGGCTTACAAAGCAGAATATGTTAGGAAAAGACTTTCCTCTTCTTCACCAGCCTGACCCCTTACGTCCCAAAGCACAGCCTTGCCTTTGCTACCTTAGCTTTAGAACCACCAATGAGAAGAGAAGATGCTGGATGCAATGCCCCCAGACAATCCTGCTCCCCGCCATCTCCCAGGGTGCTCACGGCTGTCCTAAGATGCTGCCTTATAGGGTCTTCTCTCCATCCCTGTGCCTGGCCTGGGCACTGGCATTGACCCCCACTTTTTCCACAAAGCTCCCTTGTCGATGGAGCATGAATGAAAAACCAAGGTTGTTTCATTCTCGCTTTTTAGATCGTTAGCCTTTAAGAATCAGAGATGTGTTTAGCAGGGACAAGGGGAGAGCTGTGGTGGATAGAAGGCAGAGAAGGGAAGTGGGACTTGTCATACAAGTGGAGGAGAACAAACATTTTAATAATCAGCTCCCCTGTGCCTCTGTGGCCGGCCTGGGCGGCCTCATTAGCACACTTCCCATTCCCTGGTTCTCCCTTGGCGCTCAGTCTATATTCATCCCATTTACTCGGTTTTCTTCATATACATAGTTTTCATTTCTCTAATTGGTTCTTTATCTATGTGTTCTTGTTTTATTTCCATTTTTTCCCACACTTTCTGTTCTATTTAAAGAGCATTCTAGAGAGATTTATTTTATAGTATTATTGAGATTATTCTGTCAAATGTACTGCCCCTGAAGTAAATTAATATTGCCACTGTTGATGTTTGCTTATCTTTAAAATGTGTAATTTTTTCACATTGTTTTAGAATTTTGATTTATGAGCTAATTTTAGTGGGATTTAAGATATATTCACATATATATACACATATATCTGTATATCTATATACACAATAGATAGATAGATAGATTTTCTTTCTCACCTCTCACGACCTAGCAATCTTATGTTTCTACTGAGTCTCTGGTTCTCTGATCCAGACTGGACTGCCACTTTGGTGACATAGGGGATATCACAGCAAGGCTGTCACAGCAAGACGTTTGTTATTGTCCTGATCACCAGGCGGCATGCATAAACATACAGCTTCCCTGTTCATGGCAGAAGGTTTCTCAGCCTCTTTCTGTAAAGAGCCTGGCTCAGGCTCTGCCTTCTCAGTAGGGCCCTGAAGGGCATTAAGATGAGGTTTTTAACCTGCCCCAGACTCTGTGGCCAGGCCTACCTCCCAGGTTATGTATCTTTCTACATTTCCTTCATATGTAGAATTAAAATGATGATATCTACCTTTAAAATCACGAAGATTCAGTGAAATACGTAAAGCACCACACGCAGAGTCTGACAAGTAGGAGGCTCTCTACAAATATTTGCTATTATTGGGAGAAATTATCTAGAGAATTCTTCATTCCTTATTCAAAAGAGCAAGTCCACAGCAGATAAAACATTTTTGGTAACAAGATGTCCCAACACAGTGGAATACAGATACCAGACTATCCTCATTTAAACGAAAGTAGAATTTCCAGCACATACAGTAAAAAAAAAATAAAAATCAACTTTTTTTTTGCCTGTTGCTCAGGATGCCCAGACCTCAGATTGGTACTGAGGAAAAAAACAAAAAGAAAAAAAGACTTGCTCACTGGGTATAGGGCGAAAACAGGCAGAAGTTCTCTATGCTGGAATGATCCCTACACTGTAAATATAACATTTAAATGGCCCTGATTGATGTCTTCTGGGGACCACTTTAGACACTGCAACATGGCATAGAGCTACTATGAAAATAGCATTATGGACACAGACAAATCATAGAAACAGTGAAAATAGTGACACAGGATGTGACTTGTCTGGCCACCCCACATCACATGTGTATTCATGGAAAGGATAAACCCCAATTTTGGAAAATTTCATTTTGATTTCCATTCTTTGTATTACTCCATTTAAATTCTTTCTCTTCAGTTCTAACACCAAACCTCTGCTATGGTTATGTCTCTGGCTTAGAATGTCTTTTACCTTCAGCAGTTTCTATCCTTCGAGTCCAGCTCAGGATCACTTAATCGGGGAACTCTTTCTCACTGACACCATGCGTGAAGACCTGTGCTTCTCTGATGCCTGGATGCTAGTGGTCTGCCATCATTGTCCTGACTGCAGACGCTGATGACTTTGAAGTTAGAGGTTGTGCTTCAGGCCCTTCTCCTGAAGTGGCACCTCTTCAGTCTCTAAAATGAGTCCCAGAAATCTATTCATATGGTCAGATTTTTGCAAAATATATAAATATTTTAACTTCAATTAAGTAAGCCCTGTCCACTCTGACATCCCCTCTGTCTTGGGTAGCACTGGATGGGCAGTGAATATCACCGAGCTTTGGATGAGGAGAGGTTGGGACTGTATTTAGTTGGGGTTTAGTTTGGGGCATGTTTATGTGGCTTACAGTGTATTGCAAGTCTTCCCAGTGAATCAATAGTTTCCAGAAGTCCTCCTTCTAATCTACTGACTTTCTTCTTGTTCCTGGCATACAGATGGAGGGCCAGAGGTTCTACTGTGACATGAACATATCCTGAGGTGTCTGGCAGTGGTAGACAGTAAATAAAACTGCAAATGATGGAGTCAGAAGCTAGTCTGTAGAACTTTTAATCTATCACTAGATGTGTAAAATTTGAAGTAAAGAAATCATTGTCCTATGATTCAGTTTGATACATAGTCAAATGGAATTTTTCTTCTATTAGAAATACACTCAATAATGTAACATATGCAATTATGATTGGAAGATAGTGTTTTTCTTTTTTGATGGAAATTGTGTAATTTACCAAACCATATTAGAATTCCAGCATTTACAGTACATGAACCTGTTGCAGTCCTACAGGCAACTAAATATGAATTCATGTTTATGCTATCCAACTAGCAATGAATACAACAATTTTTGTTGAATCATACAAATGGAAGACTGAATTACCTTTCGGTTCTCTTTTTATAATTTTTTTTATAAGACATTAACGTAAAGAGGTGATCAAAAATATAAACCCAGAAAATGTAAAAAAAAAAAACAAAAAGAGGTGGTAGGCAGTTTTTTAATAAAATAGTAAGCTATATTTCTAAATTTTGCGATATTTGCAATATTTGTCTATTCTTTTAAAATTCATAGTTGGTTATAATATTCTTTTTATTCTGATAACTATGCACTCTGATATCTAATTTGGTACCCCTATTTTTAAAACGTGTTCTGCATATGGCTTGTGCAGAAGTCTTGTAGCGTCTGGCTTGGCCTCTGCTGGTCTGATGGTTCTATCCCCGCTATGTAGTGAGTCCTCAGATTGTAGGAACGAGTCTTAGCCCTGTCAGTAAGCTACTGCCTCCACTCAGGTCTAGGCACAGCTATCAGGTGTCCCAGTTATCCTTAAAAAATGATATGCACATAATTAACACACATTCTTTGCAGGCCTTGGTACTGCTCTTGGAGCTGAATGGAGCAATTTGGAATGATATCTCTAGTTCCCAAGACTTTTACCTGTTTAATTTTAAATAATTTTATCTAATCTTGTCATATGCTTATGTTGACATGGAATAGTTTATTAAACAAGACCAGAATGTGCTTAAATCTTGAATTTATCTACATGTAGTGTAGATTGATAGCACTCCTCCCCTCACCCCTGGAATGAACTTTAGAAAACTATATAGATAAAGGATACATTTCCATAGTCTTTATCTTTGTAATTGTCTGAGGATGATGAATTTAACTATTCAGTATATTATATTGTAATTATTTTGAAAAATGTACCATGCTAAAAGAATAATTTCATTAACTTCCCATCACAGTGAACCTTTTTCTCAGTGTCTCTCTGAAATGGTTATCACAGAGAGAAGTTATGTTATGTTCTTTTGGGAAGCTTTATCTAAAGTAGGATATTTTTCTATAGATAAAATTCTGTTGAGCAAGAGATCTCCCTGCAAGAGTGTAGCAGACCTGCTTAGTAAAAATAAAATGTCTCTTTAATATGTCATTTGGGATGTAACAGTCCCTGGATTTAGCTAATAATTTTTGAAAACACATTGTTGGCAAAAGACAGGTTCTTGGAAGTACTGCGTTAATTGCTACAATGTTCCACTGAGCAAAGAAATTTACATATAATTGTGCTGCATTTTACATTTTGTTATTTTGCTTTATTCTTTTGGAGTCTCTTTACAAAAGTGTAGTTTATGCTGGAATAAGTGGTATGTTTGAAGGTTACTAGTCTAATATGCAAACAATTTTAAATATCCTAATTGCCTTAGTGAGATCCAAGTGGCTCATCTTGCAAGGTCTTGATCCTAGAGTTGCTGGGCTCAAAGACAGGGGCTGCACTGATGAGGGCCTGCATCAAAAAGTCCTAGAGAAGAGACCAGAGGGGCAGCAAAGCCATTGCTGCCTTCTCTCTCCCTTCCCAGCATGGCAGGGGTCAGAGCTTTAGTCCAAAGGAGATGTTAAAAAAAATTATTCACAAGACATGTTAAAACAGTAGGGCATACTTTATTTAGGATTATTGTGTTAAGTATAGGGATTGAGGCAATGGAGTTTTGCTGTAGGAGAGAGAGATTGGATTCAATTTCAAAAATAATAAGGAAAAGACAATTTAAGGTCAGGGATCAGAGGTGGAGTCAGTGGATGGAAAATTACTAACAGGAAACATAGATAAGGGGAAATTCTGGATGAACCAATCATCAGTGTTCTTGCTAAGGGTAAGTGATGGAAAGAAGGACATAGAAGTTCAAAAGCTGAATGAGTTGGGACAGGATTCAGAGGAGCCTGAAAAGTTTGGTCAAGGAGACAGTGTCCGTCAATGACACATCCAAAATATCTGCACTCAGCCGTTCTGAGTGTTAAACGGGGAAAAGCCCATTTCAGATTATTGGGGAAGAGGTGTTGAAGCTGGGAGAGAAACCCCCCTGTCTGTGGGCATATCCATCGAGGGGAAGTTGAAGCTCTCCATCACAGGCACTGGGGGCTGCATGCAAACCTTTCTACTATGTTCAGCAGCTCATCGAGGTAGGAACTGGAGCAGGCAGACCAAAAGCAGCTGTGCTTTACATGTTCTCATGGCTTGTAAAGTTTCATGTTCTTCTCAGTGGCTCCCAGAATGAAGATTTAATCTTCTCTACAAAGGCGGTTATTTCTGATTTGGGATATGGGCATGTATGGCTGCTGATATCTAGGAAGCCTTTGTATAGTTTATTTATAGGAATTTTTATTCCTGCGCCACTAGTATAACAGAGAATGGCTTGGAAAATGGGTAACGCTGTTTTTTGCCTCTTCAAAGCTCCCCTATCCCCTTTTATTTGAGAACTTAAACTGACATCCCTGCCTCAGGCCTGTGGCCAGGAGGGGCAGGGGAGTGACTTTTGTTCTGTGTGCCATGGGAGGTAGACAGCTCTGGGACTCTTCTGGATGGAGGTCATGAGGTCTTTTTAGATGAAGATGGGATTAATCTGGGCAGTGCCCAGGAGATTGTTTTAGCACAAAATAACATTATGGGATTAATCAGAATTTTTAAAAGCTTCTGTTCAGAGGGAGGATGCTGCTATTTTTGAGATAGGAGTCTGCCAGCCTACTCATCGGCCAGCAAATATTAATAAACATCTCTTTCCTTCTCCTCAAAGCACTTGTCCCCATTTGTCTGATGTGGCTTCAGGAGACAAGTGCTGAGCTTTTGGTGATAGTAGAAAAACTTTTTTATTTGCTATTTCTCATTTCTTTTAATACATTGGTTGGTTTTTTTTTTTTTTTTTTTGGTTTAATGGCTCTATATATACCTCATTTTGGATCTTCTTGGATTTGGGAGAGGAAAGTATGCTATTTATGCATTTCTATGAGAGAGAGAGGGGGGGGGGAATAGGGCCATCTGTTGTGTATGTTGTGTTGTGTATGTTGAATCTTTTCATCTTGACTGTGACCATTTCATAATAGGGTAATAGGGCCCTTTTTCTCTTAGTATATAGCTTTTGCTCAATTTTGTTTCCTTTCACACAACTGATCTTATTGATTGATTTCATTTTCAGACAGATAAATACTAAAACACTGCCAATAGTGGCTTAATAATATATGCAACATTTTCTCCTGTTATAGACTATGTTATTTGGATTCTTAAATCATTCTTATGGCTTATAAGAAATCCTAAATGGAAAAGAGAGAAGTAGCTCAGGATCCAGGCCTTTTCAGAATTTTCTCCCTTTAAAACTGGTAAAGGTGTAAGAACAAATGTTATTTATTAACAGATAAAAAGGAATGATCAACTTTTTGTAATACAGACACTGTGCATGGAATTGGCAATGCATATAATTTACTGTGCAAGTCTATAGCAGATGTAGTATTTCCCTAGAGACTGATTCTTATTAAGGAATTGGGATCTGACCATTGTGAAACTGTACATTGTTCTAAGTAGGTGGCCAGTGACTCCCAGATTATAGGTTAGCTGCTGATGTGGGAGCAATTTTCCAAGAGTCCTTGATCATACAGAAAACTAGAGGCAGGAAAAGATACGGTGGAGAGATTCAGGAAAATGTTTTAGGTTGGCTCTTTAAGTTTGTATTTTCTCTAATGTAGGAAATATGAATTCACCAAAGAAATCTGAAGATCTCATTCAACTTATGCTTTTTTCCCCCCTTTTAGGAAGTGTTTATAATCATAATTAACATTCCTATATAGAAAGCTAGATGAATACATTTAAAATGGGTCACTCATTTTGACTTTCTGAATTTAATGTCATTTCTCCTTTAAAAAAATGAATGTGTGTGCTAATTTTCTATTTCCTCTCACCATCTGTTACCATAAGCTCACAGAAAAAAATATGGCTATAAATCAGATACTAAAAATTTACTCTTCTTGTCTCATGGACATAATTATGTGTGTGTATGTGTATGTTTATGAGTTCACTTTATCTTTACTTTCTGTGAGTTTCCTCTAAATGAGGAGCAAAGTGATCTTCTCAGCAGTCATAAGCCCAAAACTTTGCTTTGAAGGTGGCCAATTATCTTTAACTATCATTGGTCATTTTGAAAGAACTTCTCTGTGAGTTAGATAAGTATTCCTTTATAAGACTTCACTTTCTTCTTTTTTTGTAGCATAAATTGTTCATTGTAGAATGGACTTCAAATATGGTCCAACCCTGTGCACTTACATCTGTGCAGTGACTCCCAACGCGCTCTTGCACCTGCTGGTTTGGCCTGTTAGCACATAAGCATCTTGTGTCAATCACTACATAAGGCCTTTGACCACATGGTTGTGAAAGAGATTTGGAAAAACCAAAGTGTTTTTCCTACCCCTCAGACATAGTTACATAGAGTTACATAGAGTAGTTACATAGAGTAACTATCTCTATGAATGGATTTCAATAATTCCTACATATTTTCTGTAATCCTGTCCCTGAACTGACTACTTGACCTTTGAGTTGTTTTCTAGAAATGGTGGATTTTCTGCATGACAAATTTGCTGAGATCCTGAAGTCCCCTGGGCAGACTTCCTGACACCAGGATTCACCATCCCCCATGACCTGCCCCAAAGGCACGTGGCCTTGCTCTAAAAGCCCACAATCTCTGTTATTTGGAGAGAGGGATTTGAAGCAGTCATTCTCATTCTCCGTACATTGCCTTTCATAGTAAAAATTCCTTTCCTCCTTGGCAAACCTTGCCTTGATAACAAGACCTTTGTACTACCAGTAATTGGAACTAGGCCCAAACCTCCACGTGGTTTCTGGCAACATAGTTAACACAACATTCAACACAAACACTTTACCTCTCCTTGCCAAAATGTGTGTAAGAATTTATTCCAATTCTTTAGTGGGCACCTGGTGAGTATCATATAGTTCAATTCAATTCTGACACTGTCTATTGGAGATAATATTGGATCTCACAGATTAAGGGCTGGGTTCCAGATGGCTTTCTCTCACTTCAGATGCCAGTCACAAGCAATGGGTTAATAGGTTATCATCTTAGTTCTGACTGACTACAGATTGAGGTTCCTATTACCTTTTACTTGGGTTCATGGAAACATTTACTTATGTTTACTGGTTTGTCACAAAGCGTATGATGGAGATGACGGATGCCCAGATGCAGAGATGCACAGGGCAAGGTATGGGGTGGAGAGAAATCCCATTCCCTCTTTGAGGCATGCCATTCTTCAAGCACCTCCTTAGGCCAGCTCTCCAGAAGCTTCCTGAACCCAGTCTTTCTGAGTTGTTATGAAGGCTTTATTCCATAGACATGATTGTTTAGATCATTGGTCATGGGTTATCAACTGGGGGATGGGTATGAAAAAACTAACTCTAAACTTGCCTTGGTCTTTTTAGCTATGAGCCATCCTGAGACCATCTAGGGGCTGCACCTGCCATCTCATTAGCATGAAAAAGACCTTAATAGCCTTCCAGAGTTCCAAAGGGCTTTAGGAGGAAAGGGGAAGATCAAATCTATTTATCTGTATTTATATATACACACATACATAAATATATCTGTCTCTCTATATACATAAATATATCTGTCTATATATATACATGCATACATAAATATATCTGTCTTTTTGTTCATATGTCTATTTATACATATCAACAAATACATATGTATACAAATATACCTTACTATAAGGTACAGTATCATAATTTGCGATATTGTGGTATAATGCGAAAACAGAAACAAACAGCAATGGAATAAAATTTCTAGGATTATTTTCTCAAGGAAAATAACTAAATTTTACTCCATGATTAAAATATTAGATACAAGAAAGGTGAAAGAAATAAACTTTGTAAACTTATAATTCTTTGAACCTTTACCAATAGCTTAAAAAACAAAAGAGGACAGATAATTTATCTGTGCTTCAAAATGATGTATACCATGGCTTCCCATTGCCTGTAATATCTTTATTCCCTGGCTATCAGCAACAGTGCCTTGTGCTAGATTGTGAGAACTATATAATTCAGCATGAATAATAACTTTATTTTACATGATACAGAGGGGTGATGATCACCCCCCCCCTTCCATTTGCCACAGAGCTCTTTGCCATTTTCTTGCTGAATTCTTCATGGTAAAGGAATTATTTGTTCTCACACCTGCAACTTCCTGCTGTCACCTTGGTTGTACCATGGTATTAAAAAATCTAAGTCTCTCTGGTGAATATCCAATTGTGACCTTTCTTTTTATGGAAGATATATTCTGTTTCCAATTTTGCACGGTCTGAGGCAGCTTCTGATGCAAATGAGTAAATGTCTTATAAAATGTCACTAATAAACACCCTGTTATTTGACATTAGAATAAGACATTAAATAAGAAGCTACTTTTTTTCGTTTGTTTCAACAAAAATGATTAAATGAAAATCTAGGTTAAATAACTAATTTCTTTTATTGTCTTGTGATATTAGAGTAAAATATGTATGTATGCCTGTGGACATGATGATTTATTGTCATGCATTAAATTGTGTGTCCAGGCCCCTTCATTTTAAGGTCAAGGAAGATGGGAAGATGGTTATTATGGTTATTTTTTGTTTTCTATATATAGGCTAAAAGAAGAAAGATAGACATTAGGGAAAAACTCTAGACATTATAATATTAATAAATAAATGCTATATTAGAAGTCAGCGACCTGGCTTGGCGCCTATAGCTCAACCGGATAAGGCGCCAGCCACGTACACCTAAGGTGGCGGGTTCGAATCCCCAGCCTGGACCTGCCAAACAACAATGACAGCTGCAACCAAAAAATAGCCGGGCGTTGTGGCGGGTGTCTGTGGTCCCAGCTACTTGGGAGGTGGAGACAGGAGACTCGCTTGAGCCCAGGAGTTGGAGGTTGCTGTGAGCTGTGATGCCACGGCACATTACCCAGGGGGACAGCTTGAGGCTCTGTCTCAAAAAAAAAAAAAAAAAAAAAGAAAGAAGTCAGCGACCTAAGTGTTAGGTCTTTTGCTGCCTGTTTGACTTTGAGAAAATCAACATTTTGAGCCATTACTTACTTTTCTATAGCCTGGAGATATTAATACACTGTTTTATTTGGTTATCATGTGAAAGAATATTCCTGGGCTTTATAAAGCACTACACAAACATGAAGCGAAATTATTTTAAAATTGAGTTAAATTATTTTTGGCTAAATGATAAACCAACAATTAAATCCACAATGTTTGCCAAAGTATCGTTTGAGGAACGTAAGTATTTTGCTGCCTTCCAAGTTGCTGGTAATAAGTAACAACGTAAGGTTCTCATCATTGCCTCTAAGTGCCGGGCACTGTGGTTAGAGCTGCACACATATTATTTCTGTTTCTTACCAAACCTGTGCAAGCGACTTCCACTGAGTATTAGCAGCTGAGTTGGCAGAGCCTCAGAGACAAGGACCTGTTCAGGCTGTAGTTTGTACCAAGCAGAGTTAGGCTTCATACCCGGCCAGAACAGCATTCTTGATGTGTCAAGCATTTTACAAAGTCCTAACAACAGAATGTTGCTACTCCATTAATAAAAAAAGAAAGAAAAGAAAAATCTAGATCCAAGAGTAATCCACTAACATATCACCATCCTATAAAGGAAGAAATTTTTCTTGTTTTTGGGACAGCTGGGAGAATGGCTGCTGCCAGCTGCAGAAAATGGCACCTTTCTGTCATGCTTTCTTATCCTTTTGAGGGTAATTGAGCTTTATTTTTCAAGAATTAATATCATGCAGTCACTTCTCTTCTCTGCCCCGCCTCCATCGGTAGTTTTAATTGTGTTGACTCTATTACTTTTTTAAAGGAGAGGTTCCCATTTCTGAGATAATTACGATGAGTAAAATTGCTGATGTATATTGACTTCTACACATCCAGTTGTACAATCTACCACCACTAGCGAGCATATAGGAGGGCTGCATATAAAAGCAAACTTGCTATCCATATGCACATTGGGAATGATTTTAAATTCAAGTAGTGTTATAATTGGAAGGCATCAGGGATGCCATTCAGGGGTACCATGCAGGGCAAATAGCTGTTCCTTCTTTCTTTCTTTCCCTCCTTTCCCTCCATCCCTCTGTCCCTCCTTCCTTCCTTTCCCTCCCTCCCTCCCTTTCTTCTTTTTCATTCATTCTTTCTCTCTGTTTCTTTCATTCTTTCCTCCTCCTCCTCCTTCTTCTTCATGTTTTGGAAGAAAGAAGCCCAGTGAGAGGAAGTGACTTGCCTATTGTCACATAGCCAGTTGATTAATAAAGTTCCAGGGTTACCTGTGTCTTTTAACAGATTATCTTTTTTCACTTTATTTGGCTCTCATTTCCTTTTCTTTAACTTAATCTTCTAGCTTAGCAGCAGCTATTCTATTTATTGAAGTGAGTAATAAGTTAGCTCTGATCTGATGGTGTGTCTTACATAGCCATAACCTTTCTACAATGTGTAGAATAGGAATGGAATTTCTATATGTAATTTAAGAAATTAATCATTCTTTTAAGTGACAAAAGATTAAGAATGCATTCAATTTTGTTTTGCTTTCTTATCTGCTTTGTCACAATTACTGTCCTCTGATGTACATAACATCTTTTCAAACTATTATGTTGGACCATTTCTCCTGAAATACAATTATTAGGATAGACAACTACATGACACCCAATGTTGAGATTTTGCAATTAGCAATCATTAATTTATAAATGTAAGTAGAGTGCCATACTGAAAAGAGAAAGGAAGATATAATTTTAATATGATGATCTTGCTCTTCCATGATAGAATTTATTGCTCAAATGTAGCCTTTCCTATTTACAAAGTGAAATTATTATAATTTGTGCTTTGTTTTTATTATTGCTACTTTTATCTTCAGCAATTCATAATAATATTTTAATTCTATTTATCTTTTTGCAAATAAAATAATAAAATTTGAAATATACTAATTTAGTAAGGTATTTTTGTTTTCATTTTAGTTGGTGTTTTAGGTATGGATATATATATATACACAGACACATACATGTATCTACTGATACCTATATCTCCATACACACAACATATATCTGTAATATACAATATGTATGTCCACAATATAATATTAAATACTTCAAGGTGTCAAAAAATGTAAGAAAGACAGAGATGTTTACACAAATATTCAAAGAAGAAAAAAGTGTATTTAACCCAGATATCAGTTAACAACTAGAAATTCATTCAATACTGATACCAGCAATCCAGAAAGACATAGAAGAGCTTCACAGAAAATTGAAGAACGCTTTGGACTATCAAAAAAAGAAAAAACAGCAATGGTGAACAGGTAAACATAGTTAAATTAAGACAAGAGTAAAAATGTATTATGTGGGAAAAAAATGTATTCTGTGGGTCCTTGTACTTCTACAATAGAGTTGGTTACATACATTTTTTCCCATTCATACATTCCCAAGCATACATTTTTTTCCATTTTATAAAATGAAACTGTTATTAAATGTATTAAAGGATTTAGATGGAAATATTTGATAATTATATTAATGTCCTAGTCCTGAGCATATCAGAATAAAAAGGCCCAGAAAGGGCATGCATCCAGTCTCCTTTTTTATATGTAAATCCCCTCTGACAAATTCACCATATATATATATAGTGTATGTGTGTATAAAATGATAGCATAGCACCTCCTTCTTTGTATTGAAAATTTCTTTTGTAGGTGTCTAAGTTCCTCATTCAACCAACACTGAATGGTTGGCATGTTTATTATGTGCCAGGCATTCTTATACACTAGAACATATATATAAAAAAAAGATGCTGTCTGTATCCTGGACATTATCACAGTCCAGTGAGAGCAAAACTAACTAGCGTACCAGGTAATAAGTGTAAGGTTGTTAAATCTACAAAATTTTAGGTAAAATCAGAGGCAAGAGTGTTGGACACTGAAGCAGTGTGAGAAGACTGGACTAAAGAGTTGACATTTGAAATTGGCTCTGATTCATTACAAGTGTCTGCTAAGTTCCCCTACTTCCCCCCACCCTTTGTGTCACTGTCTCTCTTTCTTCTCTATCTCACACACATGATGAAATTACATAGCCCTTTAAAAATCCATCATATTCATCATTTTATTTGTCATCTTTCTGTACCTGGAAGACTCCTATTCTTATCAATAATCCTTTTAATGGATTTTACCCAAACTATCATATCTAAATGACCAAATGAAGTATAAGTTAAGCTAATTTTCCTTCAAAGGGCATAATAAGGACTATTATAGGATTATAGGACTCAATAAAAATATATATTTTCCAATAGTAAGAGATGTTCAACACTGTAGGAGGATGCTGGGAAGAGCATTAAGTTCTCTATCTTCAGAACTACTTAAGTAATACAACACTTCTATTAATGTGGAATCACTGTATGTTCACTTTGGGTTGATATAGTTACAGAACGTGGGTTCCGTTTATAAGAACATTTTTATGGGCATTTAATCATCTTAAACTTTTACTTTCTCTTTGGACATAATTCTACAAGTCATGCCATTGATAATAATGTTGAATGTTCAGAACCAAGGACAGCAACTTCCATCCCCAAAGAATGTGAATGTTGATTTGCTACTTAACGGCAACAACAGCAAAAAGATTATCTGCAGAGATATTACATAGTACGTCCGGTTTGATCAGTGCAAATTTCAGAGTTGAGAAGGAGGACAACTAACAGTTATTAAAATAACTTATTATACTATTGCGTCTAATTCTCCCCAAAATGATGTGGTAACATTTTTATTCATTGATAAATACACACACACACACACACACACATATATATACACAAGTGAGCACACGTGCATAATATTTTTACAAGCTGTCAATTGTACATTTATAAATAAGAAAATTAAGGCCTAAAGTGACTTTCTCAAGGTCACATTATTAGTATTCACTCATAGTTATGATTTCAAATCTGATTGCTTTTATTCCCCCAGAAGAAGAAATAAGCAAACAAAAAAAAAAAATGAAAGGTTACATCTGCATGCCAAAAATAATCATGCAATTTGATCACATTCACATGAAGTGCATTTTTATAAGAAATGGAGGGGAGACATCACTGAGAACGTAGCTTATTACCAGCTATATTTAGTTGTTTGAAACATTTCATTTTATAATATGTGTATTTGTATATTCATTGAAGATTTATTTTCTCAAAATGGCCAGAACCCAGTTTAAGTTACCTCCTGAGGTCAAGAAGTTATGAACCATGACTAGAGGAAATCTGTCTTCTGCAACCTGTAATCTACCTGCAGTGAAATTTCTGGAATGGTGGGACCCATAACATGTTTGGTGCTACTCAAGGAGTTTCTTGGCATCAAAACTGTACTTTTCCAAAGGAAAAGAAAAATGATCCAAACTAAACTTTCTGAGTTCACACAGAGTAAATGAGGACAGTGATGTTTTGGAATGAATGAAAAATGAGTACAATAGTAAGATAATATAAAGGGAACTGACCCTAGGGTGAGTACAGCTAAATAATTATTCAAAAAAGCTCACAAAACAAATACAGGCTTTGTATGAATAAATGCTATTAGAATGCCTAAACAATATCTTTGAAACAGATGCATAATAGCTATTAGGAAATTAGGTCACGCTTGCCCTGAGTTCATGAATCCTGTACAGACATCATCATGTCTAGGCCTGTTCAGGAACAGCCCCAAACTGCTCACTTTTGCATTTAATAGCAGTGCAGATCTGATCCCCAAATGCACCCCACACTTCCTCAACGTGCTCATCCCTAAAATTTCTCTGCCTGCCCACTCATCCTTGAAGGACTCAGACATAGCTTTGTTTGTGGTTGGTAAACCACAATAATTACTGATTTAAGTAGAAACAAATTGAATTTTGCATATTTCTGGTACTATTGATGAAGACTAACTTTTTGGATTATCTACTTTTATGAACTACAACAGGTTTCTTCTGTCGTAAAAGAACATCTCTTTTGTATACAAAAAAAATAGCTTCAGAAGTCTGTGTTAATAATACCCTGAACATTAATTCTGTGTAGCAGTACAAAGGGCACTAGCTTGGTGGTTAGGAGACAGGGAGTCTTGCCCCCACTCATTTCTGACTCCCTGTGCAACTTCCCTTAGGCATCTTTCCTTTCTGCTTCATACAAACAGAGGCACAGGAACCTACTATCCAGCACATTTAGCTTCTAGTCTTTACAGCTAGACTGTGGTTAACAGGCATTATTATGCCTCTTTTTATGTCCAATAACACTCAGCAGCACTAGATACCCAGAAGATACTAAGATATTTCATTTTAATTGATTTAAATTAAATCAATTGAGTTTTGTTGTTCCTTATTGTAGAGTAGAAATAATAACCCTTACCCTCCATCCTGCACACCTTTCTGTGATGAGTCATTGCACATGTGGTTATTTTAGGGGAAACATCCTATAAGTTATTATGCAACTAGATTTAGATCAGAGTCATCAGCTGAAGAGAAAAATATCTCACTTGTATAGCCTGTGTTCATCTGATAATGTGCTGCTATTAAGAAAATGCCTGAGGCTGAGTAATTTATAAAGAAAAGAGGTTTTGTGGCTTACAGTTCTCCAGGCCATACAGGACACATGACAGCAAGCTCTGCTTCTGCCGAGGGTTTTAGTGGGTCACAATCAATGCAAGGTGAGGAAGGGGCAAAGTTATTACTGAGAGTGGGAGAAACAGAGAGAGGAGGAGGTGCCAGGATCTTTTCAACAACCAACTTTCCCTTCTGTGAACTCATAAATGCAGAACTCATTCATTATCCTGGGGAGGGGACCAAGTCATTCAAGACAGGTCCACGTCCATGGCACAAACTCCTTCCACCAGGCCCCACATTTAACACTGGAGATAAAATTTCAACATGACAGCTGGAGAGGCTGGACTTCCAAACCATATCCTGGCCTCGATGTGATTCCATGAAACTGAAGGGAGTAGATCCCTTGTAGGTTGAGCAACCAGAGTACCAGCTCCAGATTCTGAATGTTAAAAACATGACATACTCAGGGACTCTCCTTAACAAATGCAAACATTGTAACCTAATTGTATCTTCACATTAAAAAACAACAACAAACAAACAAATTCAGACACTCTGCAATAGTTTTCCTCCAGCAGCAACATGGAGACTGAGCTTCTTATCTATTTTTCTGCCTTTTTCTATAGGTATCTATGATTGAATCACAAATATGAGCAATCAGTGCCCTTATTTAGAATCAGGACCATGTCATCCTTTTCTGTCAAACAATGTCATCTCAGAGGGGCTGAATACTTTCCTCCAGGGTTACTTGAACTTCACAAAACCTTAGTGATTCAAGCAAGACAGCACCAGTCGTTTACCAGTCTCAAAAAGGTTCTTAGTATCAGAGCTAACATAAAAATTCAGGGGCTCATTCCCAGCCCTTCCATAGTTCCTTGCACTTAAAAAGACACTGGGCAATCTGGTTCAGGTGAAAGAGATTCTCAAGGTCAGTCCAAGCCCATCTCCAGTGTCCACGTTTGACTTCACATCAGTGACCTGTGGCTAAAGCTGTTTAATCACCTTCTCGGTTCCCTGAGTTTCTGTTAAATGTGTTGGTTTACTTCCAGAAAGGCATAAAAGATAGATGATGAGCCATTAAGAAAATATATTCTTACAACTCCAAGAGCAGCTGTTCAACATGGGGTTATACCATCTCTCAGCAGGGACCCTGGCATAGGATCAGCACTCTAACAACTTCCAAGGATCTTTTGTCCTAGGGCCATCCTTACAACAGAATGTTTGGTATTCTGGGTCTTCTAGAAAAGCAGGTGTATAAAATTTATGTGGGGTTGGGGTATTTAAGAAAGCTATGTTTAAAATATCTTGCTAGGGAAGGCTCAACCATTGTATTCTCTATGCTTGATAGCTTATCTTTTCAGCTTTTCATACATCTAAAATTCATATGCTAGTATCAGCAATAAAATGTGTTCCTTGTCCCTCCCCATGATATAACAGATGTGAATAAGTAAATATTTTGGATACTTTTACTTCTCTGACTCATTTACAGGGCAAATATAGCTTTATCCAGATGTTCACAACTTTTGATCTAGAATGGATGACAAGTGGCATTTATCAAGCCATTCACTGTCTTCTAACCACCACACCTTACATGTAACCATGACATGAATACAAACTTTAAATATTAAATTATTGTTGCCTGTCTTGAAATATACTAAATATTTTATTTGTATATATAGGTTATAGATTCTAGTTGATATTTAATCTAGATATCTTGCATATCACTGCTTCATCAGAATTTTAAAATAGGTAATTGTAGTAGACCTATTCAGAAACTTGTAAACTCATAGAATGAATGAAAGGCAACCATTTTCTTTTCAGCAGTTTGAACTGTAACATTTTTGTGAAAATCAATATTATAACTTTACTGGTATAGGCCTATCACTTTTCTCACTCCTTGTTTCTTAGTAGCATTACATACATAAAATGGATGTTTTTAATAAATATGTGATAGCAATAAGTATAAATCACTATTCTAGGTTCCTCAGAAGCAAGTATCCATAGAATATGATGTATTTAATTTATGGATAACTCAGCATGCAGATGTAGTTACACCCAATATTTATAATGTGTTTTGTGCCTCAGTTACTGCCATTTTACTTTAACCAATTATAGAATCTTAAAAAGTACGTGTTAGTTTTCTTATGAAAGAGAGAACACAACTATAGCCCAGGATGAAGGAGAGAAATGGAGTGAGAAGGGAAGGGAGGGGGCAGGTTTGACAGAGGGAGGATAAATGACAGGACCACACCTATGGAGCACATTGCAAGGGTACAAGTCAAATCTGTCAAGTGTAGAACATAAATGCCTTCACACAATAATCAAGTAAATGAGGCGAAAGCTATGTTGATTGTTTTGATGTAAGCATGTCAGATTGCATAAATGTATTCATGATCTATGTGTATATGACTTAATAAAAAATATTAAAAAATATATGTTAGAAGCTGAGTGTTAATTGATGTTCTATGCTTTTGGAATGGCACCAGAGTAAGACAAAAATCCCTGCCTACTTATAAGGTACTTACCCTCTATACGTGTGATAAGACAAAGAACAGATCAATGAACGTCCTTTGGGGAGTTTCTGGCCCTATCTTAGCAGGAGGACTGTGGAAGGGGTCTTCCACCTTTTGGTGGTGTTTTGCCCCTAAGACAGGAAAGCATCTTTATTATCAGCTGACAGGGAAGGTTACAGGAGAGAGAGCATCTCCCTCTAAAGATGAGGCAGCTAAGAGGAAGCCCAACAATAGGTCCTAGAATTTTTGGCCACCAGCCTCCATCAATCTTCTGGAAGGCTATGGCTGTTGGCTGTATCAAGCTGATCTGAAACAAACCCTGTGATCTCAATACATGTCCATAAAGCACGTATAATAAAGAATAAAGAATGATATGTAGTTTCTATGCTGTATGGTTCTCCAGGAATTCTCCACTGGTGTTTCCTGACTGTCAGGGTTCCTTCTATGTCCCAGTCAGGCTTCCGGTGCCAGGGTCTGAGAAAGCCTCTCTCTCCCTCATTCCATCCACACACCAGCTTCCTCTGCTCCTCATGAGAGGCCGTCACCTCTCTTAGATGCCCATGCAGAGTGAAATGGAGTCCTCTACTTCTGTTTTTTTTTTTTGGTTGTTATTGTTATTTGTTTGTTTATTTATTTATTTTTAGTGTGAAACAAAGTTTATTGAGGAAGAGAAAAACAGGTTCATAGAGCAAGGGCAAGGTACAGATTTATAGAGCAAAATATGTTCACCTCAGACAATTAAATGGGCCCCTTGTTGTAACAGAAAGGCATTCTGCTCTTTCTTGATGGCCCAAATGATAAATCTTTAAGAGCTTTGAGATTAAAAAAAAAAAGATAAATTTTGATTCTGTTTAATATAATGAAGACCTTTAGAAATAATCAGAGCTGCCTGACTTTGAAATTGGCTCTGATTGATGTGATGAGCTTCATCTCTGCAGAAGGGGTGTCACTCATTGAGATAATTTAGGAATGATGAGCGTGTCCGTGGAGCCCCCAATGCTCTTAATCAACTTGGGCCATGTGTTGTGCAATTTTTTGGTTTGAGTTTTCAGAACTGCAGGGTCTGACTGGGAAACTACTGAGGCTCAAAGCTAATTTCTCACCTCTGATTTCTATCCTGGTTTATTCACCTCAATCTCCGCTTTTCAAAAGCAACACTTTCATTAAGCAATGTGAAAACATTTGCAGAAATGAGTTTTCTTCTTAAATCTATTTTTTCAGCCTCCCCTCGGTGAACAATCTTGATTCTTTTTGCTTTTAAATATTCAGTCTTTGTTTCAGCTAGGTGTATTTTGGAATGTTCTAATCATTATTTCTTTGCTACTGTTAAATTACCCCTGATCCCCAGACTTTGCTAGATAGAAGATTGATAAACATTTTCATTGGAAAACTATATTCTCTAAACTTCAATAACTTGGTAAAGCAAGTTTCATCAGAAGTGAGGCTTTTGAATTTGTAGTAAACATGAACACTCACTCTTTCTCACTGCTGCTTAAAATTTTACTGATTACACTTTAGAACAGCATAATTGTGTAATTAATCTTGAGGATGTCAGAATGCATATTTTTAAAAGTAATTTTCTTAGGGAAATAATACATATCTCATTATTTTTTTACTGTAATTGGTATTCATGGGCTCTTAGTTTATAGGTATAAAACCTGCCAGAGATGGCCAATATCAGTGCCATATATTATTAAAATGGATTAATTTTTCAAATACATCTTCCATTCAATTTCTCATTAAACGAGGCATTGTAAATTCTGCTGTCAAGGGATACAAATAACATGATTATGTAATACATGCATCATTCAGCCTTCTTGGATAGGATGGTTATGTGCCATAAATACCGAATTCATCTTTTATAGAAGATAATTTTTAGAAAAAGTTGTCAAAACTGACCAAGAGCCAGCTGCAATCCAAATTTTAAATATTCTCTTTGCTTTTGCAAGTAAAGTGTATGTGATCATTCATCTAGGAATTGCATCAGGGAAAAGAGGTAATGATAGAGCCAAATTTACTTATATTTCACCTATAGTTTCTGTAGAAAACGTATGACTCATTCAAGGACCGCCATCTTTGTCTAGCACAAATGTGAATAAGTAAATGGACGCATGAGTGGACTACAATGAGTAAGGAAAGAGTGATGTGTGCCGACACTGACATGAGTAAGTCCCAATAACAACATGCATGTTGATCATGATATCTCACAATGCCCATGCACTACAATCTCACTGACACCAGGATGCTGTCTGCACATAGGATGCTGCTCTCTATTCAAGATCTCTATGATGAAACAGTTTAGAGGAAATCTGGAAATGTAAGTTCTAAATGAATGCCAGGTGCTGGGCTATGCAAAATTATGTAAGACAGGGTCTAGCTGGCAAGGAGCTCATGGTATCATGGGAGAGGTACATAACTGACCATAATACTTTGAATATAATTTTGCAAGTTCCAGAGAAATACCTTACATACCCAAAGAAAGTATTGTCTTACTCTCCAGGGGCTGAAGTCTAGCAGGGGAAGCTGCGCTGAGGAGGGGAGATCAAAGCTGTGGCTTGAAGAATAGAGAGGGCTGTGTCCATAAGGAGGGAAAGGCACTCAGGTCAGGAGACCTGCAGGTACAGTGGCATGAGGCAGGGCGTGGGTTTGGCATTGGTGGGATTCACTGTTAAGCTCCATGGGGCCAAGACAAAGGATTGGTGGCAGTTGTAGGCCCACACTGACCCCTACTGTGTGAGAGTGGAAGGTGCCTGGAGGTTGTGATGTAGGGAGGAACTTTACTGTTTTCTGAAAGGCCACTGTGGAGACCCTGCCCAAGGTAGAGGGCAGATCGGAGGATAACAGGGCTGGAGTGGAGAAGTCTTTTAGGACAGTGCTAGGAAAAAAGGAAGAGAATGGATGATTTAAAAGAGATATATAAGATTGAGTTCAATACATTTTTGTAATTGATGGTTTGAGGCATAAAGGAGGAGGAGTTCAGAGTGAACTTTGGAGCCCTAGTGCATTATTAGGTCATCAATGCAAATCAGAAATTGTAAGGTGGTAGAAGCCTGTCTGGGAATAAATTCGGTTTTGGGCATATTGCAATTGAATTGCTAATAGTATTGAGGCATAAGCATATGCTTTAGACATAGATATCTAGCAGTTTTAAATCTTTTTCAGATCAGATTTTATGTCTTAGAGCAGTTTTAGTTCACAAACTTAGCAGAAAGTACAGAGATATCCTGTACCCCTAGGGCTCCCACCCTACAGCTTCCCTTATTATTAATATCCTGCAACAGAGTGGTGCACCTGTTATAGCTGATGAACCCACATTGGAAGGTCTTTATTACCCAAAGCCCACAGTTTGCACTAAGGCTCGCTCCTGGTGTTATATGTACTGTGGGTTTTAAAAATGGATAATGACAGGTATCCACTATTATAATATCATACAGACTAGTTTCCTTGCACTAAAACCCTCTGTGCTCTCACTTTGCATCTCTTCCTTCCCCCTAATCTGTGGAAAGCACTCATCTTTTTTATTGTCTCCATAGTTTTGCTTTTTCTAGAATGTCATAGAATTGGATTCATACGGTGTATAGGCCTATTCCTATTTGCTTCCTTCCCCTAGTAATATGCATTTCAGACTTCTCCATATCTTCCCATACATTGATAGCTCATCTCTTCATAGCACTGGACAAAATTCCACTGTTCTAGATGCACCAGAGTTTTTTTTATCCTTCATCTGCTGAGGGACATCCTAGTGGCTTCCAAGTGTTTGCAATTACAAAGGAAGCTTCTATAAACACTCATGTCTGGGTATTTGTTTATACATAACCTTTCAACTCATTTGAGTAAATATCAAGGAGTATGATTGCTGAATCATATGGGAGGAGTCTGTTTTGTGAGAAACTGCCTAACTGGCTTCCAGAGTGGCTCTACCATCATGCATTCCCATCAACTATGAATGAGAGCTCTCATTTTTCTACACCTTCACCAGCATTTGGTGCTGAGGGTGTTCCAAATTTTGTCCACTCTAATAGGCGAGTAATAGTGTCTCGTTGTTATAAATTCCCTACTGACAGAGATGTTGAACGTTTTTTCATATTCATATTTGCCATCTCTAGTTCTTTGGTGAAGTGCCTGAATAGGTTTTGGTCCATTTTTTAAATTGGATCCTTTGTTTTCTTATTGTTGATTTTTAGTAATAAGAATTTGTCATATATTTTGATAATAGTCCTCTATCAACTATACTTTTTTTTTTTTTTACAAAAAAGCAATCTGTGCCTTATCTCCTCATACTCTTCAGCAACATTTTTTATGTGTACAATATGGGTAAAATAATAGTAATTACATAAATAGTAATTACCTGCAAAATAAGTATTACATGACTTATATAAACTTAATTATGAAATAATTATAGATTTACAGAAGAGTTATAAGGATCGAACAGAGGTCCAGTATATTCTGACCCAGCTTCACTAAATGTTACCATCTTATAGAACCAAGGTACATTCATAAGAATGAAGACATTACCATTAGCATAGCAATATTAACTAAGTTGTAAACTGTATCGGTACCATTAGTATTTCCACTAATGTCCTTTTTCTCCTCCAGGATCAACTCACATATACCATACTGTATTTAATTGTCATTAAATTAAATTATAATTAATTATAATTATAGTCTACTTTAATTTGACAGTTCTCTAGTCTTCTTTTTCATGCTTTTGGCAAGCAAAGCATGAAAATAAATTAAATACCTAACCAATACTCTTCAAAACATTTTTGAAGAGTACTGGTTAGATATTTTATAGAAAGTCTCTCAGTTGGGCTTGCCTGATGATTATTTATGATTTTTCTGGGGCATATAACTTTGGGGAAGAATACTGTGGTGGTGAGGTGCCCTGTTCATAATATCATAACAAGGAATATATGATACCAGCATGACTTATTACCAGTGATGGTAACCTTAGCTACTCAGTTAAGGTGGTATTAAGTTTCTGAGTACCTGTACAGTTACTCTTTTCCCCTTTTCACACTCTATTCATTAGACACACATTACTGTCTTGCATCCACCAAGAGAAAGACATTAAGCCTATGTCATCACTATCTTCTGAATCTCTAAACAGTAAAGATCAGTACAATTGTTCATAACAATAAAAACAGTACTTAGCCATCATAATCAGGCAAGAAAAGGCGATCAAGGGTATCAATATAGGGTCAGAGGAGATCAAACTTTGACTCTTCACAGATGATACGATTGTATAGCTGGAAAAACCCCAGGGATTCTACTATAAAACTCTTAGAAGTGATCAAGGAATACAGTAGCATCTCAGGTTACAAAATCAACACTCATAAATATGTAGCCTTTATATATACCAACGATACTCAAGCTGAAAAAATAGTCAAGGACTTTATTCCTTGCACAATAGTGCCAAAGAAGATGAAATACTTGGGAATTTACCTAACAAAGGATGTGAAAAATCTCTATAAAAAGAACTATGAAACTCTAAGAAAAGAAATCACGCTACCAGACCTCAGACTATATACAACAGTCCACTGCTCATAAGAATCAATGGAAGAAGCAGCAAGATGAGGGCTTCCAAAGCTGGGAAAGAATCTGGCTATGCTTTGTGTCTCCTTCTGGGCTCACACTTTCAGGACAAGCAAGGAGGGATCTTGTTGCAGGAGCACATGCTGGCGAAGAACCTGGCTGAGGCATCAGTGCTTTCCTCCCAACATTTTCATGGCTGTCAGCTTCTAATAGGAAGATGTTAACAAATGGAAAAACATACCATGCTCATGGCTGGGAAGAATCAACATTGTTAAAATGTCCATACTACCCAAAGCAAGCTACAGATTTAACACAATCCCTATTAAAGAACCACTGTCATACTTTAAAGATTTTGAAAAAATAATACTTTGTTTTATATGGAATCAGAAAAAAACTCGAATAGCCAAGACTCAGAAATAAAAACAAAGCAGGAGGAATCATGCTATCAGACTTCAGACTATACTATAAATTGATAGTGATCAAAACAGCCTGGTTCTGGCACAAAAACAGAGAGGTAAATGCATGGAACAGAATAGAGAACCAAGAGATGAACCCAGCTACTTACTGTTATTTGATCTTTGATAAGCCAATTAAAAACATTCAGTGGGGAAAAGATTCCCTATTCAACAAATGGTGCTGGGTGAACTGGCTGGTGACCTGGAGAAGACTGAAACTGGACCCACACCTTTCACCATCAACTAAGATAGACTCTCACTGGATTAAAGATTTAAAATTCAGACATGAAACTATAAAAATACTAGAAGAAAGTGCAGGAAAAACACTTGAAGAAATCAGCCTGGGCAAATCTTTTATGAGGAAAACCCTCCAGGCAATTGAAGCATCAAAAATACATTACTGGGATCTGATCAAACTAAAAAAGCTTCTGCACAGCCAAGAACACAGTAAGTAAAGCAAGCAGACAGCCCTCAGAATGGGAGAACATATTTGCAGGTTATGTCTCTGACAAAGGTTTAATAACCAGAATCCACAGAGAACTCAAACATATTAGCAAGAAAAGAACAAGTGATCCCATCTCAGGGTGGGCAAGGGACTTGAAGAGAAACTTTTCTGAAGAAGACAGGCACACTGCCTACAGATATATGAAAAAAATGCTCATCATCCTTAATCATCAGAGAAATGCAAATCAAAACTATTTTGAGATATCATCTAACACCAGTAAGATTAGCCCACATCACAAAATCCCAAAACCAAGATGCTAGAGTGTATGTGGAAAAAAGGGAACACTTCTACACTGCCAGTAGGAATGCAAACTAATACATTCCTTTTGGAAAGACATCTGGAGATCACTTAGGGATCTAAAAATAGACCTGCCATGTGATTCTACAATTCCTCTACTAGATATATATCCAGAAGACCAAAAATCACATTATAACCAAGATATTTGTACCAGAATGTTTATTGCAGCCCAATTCATAATTGCTAAGTCATGGTAGTCATTGCAGCCCAATACATAATTGCTAAGCTCAAGTGCCCATGGACCCATGAATGGATTAATAAATTGTGGTATACATATACCATGGAAGATTAGGCAGCCTTAAAGAAAGATGGAGACTTTACCTCTTTCATGTTTACATGGATGGAGCTGGAACATATTCTTCTTAGCAAAGTATCTCAGAATACTTTGGAAGAGAAAGCATCCAATGTACTCAGCTCTACTATGGAACCAATTTATAGCTTTCATACGAAAGCTATAAC
>CAUYTI010113490.1:0-42498 GCA_963575145.1 Galago senegalensis | reverse complement strand
GCATTACAGCTCACAGCAACCTCCAACTCCTGGGCTCAAGCGAGTCTCCTGCCTCTGCCTCCCAAGTAGCTGGGACCACAGGTGCCCACCACAATGCCCAGCTATTTTTTGGTTGCAGCCGTCATTGTTGTTTGGCGGGTCCCAGCTGGGGATTTGAACCTGCCACCTTAGGTGTACTTAGCTGGCGCCCTAGCCAGTTGAGCTATAGGCGCCGAGCCATACTACCCAGCTCTTAACTCTTAAAGAGCCAGATCTCAGGGGGAAGAGTTTAAGGAGTAGCTGAGCCCTCCCTCTCCTAGTTCTGGCCTTGGCTCTTTAATGAAAAGTGGCAGTCAATTGGGCAGCACCTGTGGCTCAGTGGACAGAGTGCCAGCCCCATATAACAAGGGTGGCGGGTTCAAACCCAGCCTCGGCCAAATTGCAACAAAAAATAGCTGGGCGTTGTGGTGGACGCCTGTAGTCCCAGCTACTTGGGAGGCTGAGGCAAGAGAATCGCCTAGGACCAGGAGTTGGAGGTTGCTGTGAGCTGTGTGATGTCACAGAACTCTACTGAGTGTGATAAAGTGAGGCTCTATCTCTACAAAAAAAAAAAAAAAAAGAAAGAAAGAAAAAAAGAAAAGTGGCAGTCAAGTCTCCTTCATCACCTTCCAGCAAAGGGGCTATGGGGAGATCTGGGAATCGCCACTGAACAGCATCAGTACTATGATGCTGTGATGGGAACTGTGGAGCTCAGTAGAGGCCCCCAGCTGAGGTTTTTGTGGAGGTGGTCACGGAACCTTTCTGGAGGAGCAACATGTAAGTGCAGACCAAAGTGGGCGTGTCACCAGGTGACTCTGGGGATCCTAGAATAGGGAACTCTGTATGCAAAGGACAAAGGTAAGTCTCACAGGGAGCCGCGAGGGGCTCGGTATTCCCAGCCATCCTCCCACCTATTCCCCTAGTCCCTGTACCCACAGTACAGGGTTAAACGAGGCAACCGGGAAGAAGAAAAAATCTAATAGTAAGAGCGATAATAAGAGCTAGTTTTTACTTTTAGTGTTCCCCATGGGCTCAGCACTTTACAGACATCACCTCATGTAACCTGCACTGCAACTGGGAAAGACACCATTGCTGTTGTACCTCTGAGGAAAGAGGAGGGAAAGGCCGGCCTTTCCCAATGGGCTGGTGGAGCAAGGCAGAAAAACTCTGGGGAAGAGGTGAGCCTGGGCCAGACGGATCTTGAGGATCTGGACCCAAAGGGGAGATGAGAAGACAACTGGGCCCTTGGGCAAGAATGGTCCTGGAGCATTCGGAAGATGGAGTGGCCCAGGTGGGAGGGGAGTGGCTGGTGAGGGCTGCTCTTGACTTTTAGCCTGATGCCAAGAACAACAGATGCTTCTAGAGGTCAGATTGGGGCAGAAATGAATGGTACCTACAGGGCAGGAGCTAGGAAACAGAACAGAACACTCTGACCCACTATAGCACCAATATCTGGCCCAGCAATTCCACATTCTTAAGTTTGTGAGCTCTCCTGATTTTTGTTTTTAGGGTTTTAAATCTCTGAGAGCCAAACACCACTCATCACTCATGTGTGGGCCAGTTTCCAGCTTTCCACCTTGGCTGTGAGCTGGGGCACAGTCTATGGTGTCTCTGTCCCCACTTACGGTTGAGGAGTACCCTCCATGTCATCTGGCTACAGGGCACTGTGATTCTGGTTCAGACTGATTGGATTTAAATTGGGGCTCTGCTCACCACCTAGCCCATAACTGTGTTTAACTCTGGGCAGTCGTATTTTTCTTCTTTGTGATTTTCTGTATTTCTAATTTTTCTACAATGAACATTCATCATACTTCTGGTCTTTTCAAAAGGGAAAATAACTTTTCAAAAGGGATTTCACCCTCTTCTGACCACCTGGAGACAGGAGGTTGGTGCTTATTGTAAATTCACTGACATGACAGGGAACAGCTGCTGGAGAGGAGGCGGGGCAGAGATAGGAAGCCCCAGAGGCTTTGAAATCCAGGAGGATAGGAAGCCGTGAGCTTTCCAGGGAGCCAAATCTAGTCGAAGTCTTGGCAATGACTTTTCTACAGCAGAGCCCTGCTCTGTCCATGCATCTATTGCTTCCATGCCCCCATGCCATTTTCCAGTCCATGCTTCTCTCCCCACTCAAAAACCCTCTCCTGGCTTCGAGGCATTTCTAATAGCATCCTAGGAAGCCCTGCATGAACCCTATCCTCATTACCTACTTTCACCTTCCCTGACCCCTGCTAACCCTACTCAGCCACACTGGCTTTCTTTTTATTCCTCTAATAGGCCAACAACAACCCTCATCCTACCCCAGGGCCTTTTCACCTACGGCTTGTGTGTCTACCTAAATATTCTACACCATCCCTGTCCAATAGAAATATGTAATAATATGAGACCCATATGTAATTGTAAATTTTCCAGCAGCCATGGCAGAAATTAAGTCTTTTTTTTCGAGACAGAGCCTCAAGCTGTCCCCCTGGGTAGAGTGCCGTGGCATTACAGCTCACAGTAACCTCCAACTCCTGGGCTCAAGCGGGTCTCTTGCCTCCACCTCCCAAGTAGCTGGGACCACAGGTGCCCGCCACAACGCCCGGCTATTTTTTGGTTGCAGCCATCATTGTTGTTTGGCGGGTCCGGGCTGGGGATTTGAACCCGCCACCTTAGGTGTACGTGGCTGGCGCCTTAGCTGGTTGAGCTATAGGCGCCGAGCCTCTTTATTTTTTCTTAAGACAGTCTCTCACTTTGTTGCACCTGGCAGAGTGCCATGGCATCACAGTTCGCAGTAACCTCAAACTTTTGGGCTTGAGCAATTCTCTTGTCTCAGCCTCCCAAGTAGCTGGGACTACAGGCACCCACCACAAAGCCTGGCTAGGGATGAGGTCTCCCTCTGGCTCAGGTTGGTCTCGAACTTATAAGCTCAGGCAATCCACCTGCCTCAGTCGCCCAGAGTGCTAGGATTACAGGTGTGAGCCACCGCACCCAGGCCGGAAATTAAGTCTTAATAATTTATTTCATCCAACAGATCCAAAATATTATCATTATCCCCTCAATATGTAATCAATATTCAAAAATTATGAATGAGAAATTTTATGTTCTCATTTTCATATTGAAACTCATTTCATAAGTCTGAAACCCACAGTGGATTGTGCACCTATTAGATTTCTGTTTAGATTTGCCTCACTGTGAGTGTTCAATACCACCTGTGGGCAGGGCACTGCTCCACTGTCTCCAACACTCCCCCACAGTGGCATTCTCAACGCCACTCCACCTCCACCAAGAGGCCTTCCTTGACTGTCTGGCCGAGTTGTCCCATCATCCTTGATGTGCCTTTGCTGTCATTATGGCTCTGAAATGACCTCGTTGATGAATGGTTTAGTGCCTGTGTTCTCCACCAGGGTGCAGACTCTGCTGTTTGTACACTGGGGCACAAAGTAGGCACTCAGGGTGGACAAGTGGTAGGGGATGGGGATGTTGGGTCTGGGGCCCTTGTCTATCTACCTCATTCCAAATTCTACTTGTGGTGATGAGAGGCAGCAGTGGAATGTGTGTAAGCACGCGTGTGGGGGACATGTGTGCATGGCCCCTCCCCCCACTTCTGAAAAGCGGCCCAGAAGATGGGCCTCCTTTCAAAATCAGCCCGGCGCAGAAAAACGGCTGTGACAGCACAAAGCCAAGATTGAATCAGCGGCGGGCCCGATTGCCTGGTGACAGTTACAAATGATCTGATGTGGAAAAGACGGGATCAGATGTGTGCAGAACGACGGCTGCTCTGCGCCCCACATGCCAGACAATAGGCTGCTGGGCAGGCAGGCAGGCAGGCGGGCAGGCAGGTGGCTCCCAGGAGCACAGGCTCCGCACCGAGTGGGTCCTTCCTGGGGGCTGGACTCTAGGCCTGACTGTGCCTACACACCCACTCACTGAGCCCTGCTCTGGCAGGGAGGTCATTTACACAAGGCAAAAAAAATCAAATGCTGCCCAAATGCCCAATACCTGGGCAGAATGTCCCCAATAGGAGACAGAGTGACTAGCTCTGGGCAGTCAGATGGTGGCTGAATTTGATTTTCTTCATTGGACTTACTATTTCTAAATATTAAAAGATGTGTATTTTGTTCTCAAGTGAGAACCTTCTCCCTACTCCTTGCCCCTCAACCAGCCCCCAGTCTCTGTGCTCAGAACCTCACAAGGGCAGGTAGAAGGGGGTTGTCCACAACTCCATGATGGCCAAAGGGTGGGGTGACTCCAGACCTGGGCTCCTAACCACTGAGTAATAAATGTAGTTTTACTGTGACCTACTCCACAGCCCTGTACAAGAAGGCTGGGTCCAAAAGGACTGTGTGGGTTGTCCAGGGTGCAGAGCAGAGAGGTAGTCAGGCCTCAGGCCTCACACACCCCTCTCTTGTCTCTTCCTACCCCAAGGTCAGGTACATAACAGATGCTTAATAAATCCACAGTTGCACAGAGGGATGGAGCCTTTATTGGCCACTGCTTCCTAACCTAAATGGCCCAGGGCTCACATTTTCCTCTGGTCATCTGCCCTGGCCCTTGGGGTCTCTCCCCACTTTGTTTCACTGCAGCGTATCACCTCAACCTGAGAAACCCCTTGGCACATCCGAGACACCCATGCCTTGGAGACCTGGGGGCTCCTCAACGTACGTGGGCAATGCATGCTCCACTCCTAGCCTACAGGGTGGAGGCTCAAGGTCTGGGAAGCTTCTGGAGGAGGTCTGGGCAGGAGCCGAAGGAACAGCAGCTTTGTGCTGGGTCCACACCACAGCTCACGTGGAGCCTTAACTCTGCCCTGAGGTGTGGCTATACTTACTCCTCCCATGCTCCCGGGGCAGCAAAGGCTCAGAGAGGAAAAGGATTTGTCTAAGGCCACCAAGTCTACCAGACTCTAGAGGCCATGGCATGGCCATGCTGAAGAAGTGCTGGGATTCTAAGTGTCTCACAGGACTGGCTGCTCCCGGGGTAGGAACAGGGTCATCTTCCTGGCCACGGTCCTGAGGGGTTGGCATGACTTTAGGCCAAGGGCGCCACCCTCTGGTCAGGCAAGTTACTCTTTGTGCCACCACCACCACCACCACGATGGCATTCTGCCAGTCCTCAATCTCCAGACCCACTCTGGCCCCAACAGGGAAAAACAGCATCCTGACTAAAGCACAAACCCAGAACTCAGTTGGCACCTCAGCTCAGCCACTCACTAGCACGACTGTCTTGAGTAAGTCCCTTGAAGCCTCAGTTTCACCATCTGAAAAATGGAATTAGAAATCATGCCTTCCTTGCCAGCCTGAGATCTAAGCTAGATGAGGCATATATTGCATACGCTACCTTTGAACTGCCCACCCTCAGTTCTCACCATTATGACACAATAGCATGGGGCTGTTGTGAAGGATTTGTCCTTCATCACACAGTAGCCAAGGGGCTGTGGTCCCTGAGCTCCAGGACCCAACCAACTCTAACTCTCAGGGACAAAGCCCTGGACTCACTTGGGTTACAGCAGAGTGAGGGTGGCTGCAACAAGTGCATTCACCAAACCCTGCCTGAGCACCTGCAGAGTACAGGGCTGCAGGGACCCAGAGAAGCAGCAGACACAACAGAAGTGACTAAGACACATGCCTGGCAACCCCAACCCCACCCCCAGATGGGGTTTCAGGGAGCCCAGAGTGGAGGGGTCCTTCACAGGATAGCAGGCAGCTTTCTGGAAAAGGAAACATCTGAGTGCCCCAATGGCAAGGGTACCACCAGAGCTTCAGTGAGCCTGACAAGCCAGGCCTCCTGGAGCTATTGGGGTCCTCAAACTATGGCCCACAGGCCACTTGCGGCCCACCAAGGACATTTATCCAGCCCACCAGGTGTTTTTGCCGCTGCTGCCTGTCCTGCTTAGCAGCCGACTCGTCCTGGGGCCTGCAGTCTGGCCCTCCAACAGTCTGAGGGACAGTGAACTGGCCCCCTGTTTAAAAAGTTTGAGGACTCTTTAGCTAGATGAATGGTGTGAGGTGGAGGAATACCCCATGGCAGATGCCACAGGTAGTACTATTTGGTCAGTCACTTGCCCACTGAATCATCCTAACCTTCCTGGAGTAGGGACTATTATCTCAATCTTGCAGGAGGAGAAACTGAGGTGCAGGGAGGGGAAGCCCCTTGCCCAAAGCCATCTGGTAAGGGACTGGCAGAGCAGGCATCTGAGCTACGTCTGGCTCCCTGATTGTTAACTACAGCACCCACAGCTGCCGGTGTAGGAGAGTTGGGCTTCAGGGCAGGGGCAGGCCGGCTGCCTGGTGTAGGTGAGGGAGGGGTCAGGAGAGGACTCAAAAGCCAGGCTGAAGCCTTGGCACATCATCCACAGACAAGAGGCAGCCACGGAAAAGGTGTGGTGGTTACAGCGCAGACGGCCCCAGACAACTCCTCTGGGTGCCACCTGTGCAGCCTTGGACAAGTCACCTAATCTCTTCATGCTTCAGCTTCCGCATCTGTAGAAAGCAGCTGATAATATACCTACCCCACAGATCAGTGAGGTGGATTTTTATGTATTTATTACATTAAAACAACAAAAAAGAAAAAAACTGAAAGCTGGTAGACTGAGGTAGTACCCAGTCATGTTTGGGGACGATCATGACCACTGGGCCTGCTCCCACCTTTTGGCCTACGTGGGTGCCAAGCCAGGGGAGGGGGGTGGCAGCGGCGTCTCCCAGGCTTGCCGGGGCACGCGCCAGCATGTGCATGCGTGTGCGCGTCTGTGTGTGTTGCTGCAGCAGCTTCTATGCAAACATGTTAATTTGTTTTCATTTTGTGTTTTTTTTCCCTCGCAGGATAATTGGGTGAGTTTGAAGTCTTGGCGAGGCTGCTGATTATAGCTATTTGGGTGGTGCCCTCGTGGGGCCTGGGCCTGCCTCCTGCCTCTGGTGGTGAAGGCAGCAGCTAGGAGTGTCTTGAGGGGTTCAAGAGAAGCCACTGGGTTCTGAGGGCTCTTGCTGACTGGAGATGGCGAGGCATGCTGGGCCCCCCGACATTTCCCTTACCCAGATGGCACCCTATCACTGCAGGGTGCAAATCCTGCCCACAAACAGCTTTTCTTTGCCCTGTTTGCTGTGTTAAAAAAATCTGTAACATGGTTGCCAATGTTCAAAAGGAAAACAAAAAGCATACTAGATAGAATTCCACCTAAAATTCTTATTGTCTGCTTTCTCTTGAAGTAAAAAAAAGCCCCAAACCTGACAGCTCTGGAACCACTGAGCCCATCCCTAAGGCCAGCTGGCGGCTGCTCTGCTCCTCAGGTTACCTGTCTGGCTTCCACAGGCACCTGTGTTTTCTACCTGGAGAAGGGTGTGGGCTCTGGAGTTAGGCAGTTCAAAGTGTCCTTGGCAGCCATGTGACCTTGGCCAGTATGAGGCCTTCTGAGCCTCTTTTTTCCTCTGTAACCCACTGCCTGGCCTTGGGAGGATTCAAAGGAGATGGAGTTTTCAGGAGAACAGTAGGGGCTTGTAAGTGTTTGAGCTGGAACAGGAGCGCCCTACTCTGCGGCATCTGGCATGTCGCTTCATCCTTGCACATGCAGCCTTGTCATTGACCTGTTTGTGTTTGTTTCACCCTGGGGACTGGGTCTTTGAGGGCTGAGCCTGTGACTCTGGTTCAGACATAACTAAACACCTACCATGCATGGCACCATGCTCCAAGAGGTGGGAGAAAGGGAGAAAGGGCTTGAGTGGAGCTCTGGAGATGAACAGGGTATAACACTCTTAGCCCTGCAGAGAAGGCACCTGTGTGCACGAAAAGGGGATGGTGAAAGCACACCTGGCAGAAGCCACAGCCTGAACAAAGGCACAGAGGAAGGAATAGCCTGGCAGATGGAAGCTCACCCCAGGTTGCTGGCTTATGCTGTGGGAAGCCAAGTGGCCTTTGAGGGGTTCCTATGTGTGGTTCTGGGTCTCCCATAGGGCTAGGCTCACAAAAGGGACTTAGTGTCTAGAGTGGACAACTGCCTCTCCCTGGAAGCCACCCTCCCTGTGTTTCTGGTCTTCTTGGGACCCTGGGACTCTTGATAAATCACTTTAGCTATCTAATCCTTGGACCGCTTCTGAAATGGGGTGTGGCAGGGATCCGGTGAGACAATCCCTGCACATGCTTATGTTTCTGAGAATCCCTGCCATCCCCTACTGCCTCAGCTTGTCCTTTTATCTCTCCCAGAAGGCAAAAGGAATGCTGGGAAACCCCAGCACTTTTGCATGGCCTGAGCTCAGCACTACCGTCTCAGCACAATAGCACTACTCATTGCCTCCGAAAGCGGGTTCTATTTCATTCCCATTTTTCAGCTATGGAGATTGAGGCTCAAAGACGGTTTAATGAGAACAGCCCTCAACCAGGTCCTGTGCTTGCCTCTAGCCTAGAGGCTGGCTAGGTGGAGGGATGGGATGGGATAGATGCTCAGTGCCCACTCAGGGATAGAGACCACCAGCTGCATTCCTGATAGGCTTCCTCCACTTATGGCTTTAGTGACAGAGCAGACCTGGAAGCCTGGTCCCCAGCACCTCTCTCTGCTCTCCCTCCAGCCTAGCCCAGGGGAACAAGCACCTGGAATTGCAATCCTGAGCCCCAAGGGTGTAGTGCAAAGAGCAATTCCATGAAGAGAAAAGGCTTTGAGGTTGGACAAATTCCTGCCCCATTACTGGCTGCTTGGTCATGGGGAGTCATTTGTCCTTTCTCAACCTCAGTGTCAGTTCATTTGTGACAAGGGACTACATCTTGCAGGGTCTGGCCACCTGCAGGGTGGGTGTAGGGTCTGACCAAGTGCTGGCACATAGTAGGCCCACAGAAAACCAGGTTAATGGTTGCCTGTGGCTCCTCTAGCAGCTAGAGGCCCCCAGGAAACAAGAGGAGGAGGCAGGGAAAATGATGACAGGTTCCCTGGCCTGTCCCCTGGGGTTATCGGGCAACCCTCACTGGAGGGCTTGGGCCTCTCTGGTCACACAGGGTGGCAGCTGGCAGCACCTCCTCCCCCACTGAGAGTCACACAAAGGGGCCTCTATTCCAGTTTTAAGCATTTGTCCCTGGCCAGCCAGGCCACACCCCCCTCTCTCCACTCTGCTGGCTGCCCAGCCTGGCCCAAGCCTACACAAAGCCCAGCATGTCTCTGCGGAGCCAGCCTGCCCTCAGAAGACCCTGTTCACATAGAACTCAGGAGCGCAAAAGGGTCCTGGGAAGGGTATGTGATGTGTGGCAGAGCCTCATTCATGCCCAGGTCACTATGGGAGGTGCTAGGAAGATTTCAGAGTAATGAACCTGGGTACCAATCTGCCTCCAGCTTCCCTACTCCTAGCTGTGTAACCTTAGGTTAGTTCCAACCTCTGTTTCCTCATTTGTACAAGGGTGACCATGACAATAATATGCCCACCTTCCTGGGCTGTCAGAAAGTTCAGGGAGGTGACTTGGAGCCTGATACACAGTCAGCACCCATCACTTCAGAGCCAGATAAGAAGCTGTGAGGGGTGGGCAGGCAGGAACAGGGCCAAGCATGTTCTCAGCATTCTCCTCCTCGGTCCTGCCTTGGAAGCCTGCTGGGATCAGGCCCCTGGTGGGATGGCACCACCTTCTAGAACATGCCATGTCTACTCTCTACCCAGTAAGGTTTGCAGTCTGTGGGTGCTGACCCCCCAGGCCAGGTCTGAGCCCATAATGCCCTTGGCCCATCTCCAGGAGCTGGGAAGACAGCAGTTACTGTTTGTTAAATATCTACTGTATTTGAGGACTTGCAGCTACACCATCTCCTTTCAACCCTACAGTTATCCTGAGGGAGTGCAGCAGGATGGCACAATGGTTATAGGCTCTGCAGCCCCAGCAACCTGGGTCTATTCCCATCCTCACCCTTTTGGACTCACTTAGGACTCGAGCCTCACATTCTCCCTGTTGATAAGAGAAGAGAGGCAATTCACCCTCAAAGGCTGTGTGCAAAAAAAAAAAAAAAGAGATAAAAACAGCATGATGTCCTCAGGACCCAGCAAGCTTGAAATCCTGACCGCTGGGCTACTACCCCGACTCAAAGGGGGGGAAAACTGAGGCCCAGTGCTTGGCTTGCAGGAGGCAGGCGGAAAACCCAGAGAATCATTCTAGAAGATGCAATAGGGATTCAAAACCAAGTCTGGTGCATGTTGAACCCCTCTTTTCTACTTGAAGATTTTGTGAACAGTTTTTAGCATTTTTTCCCCCCTCTTTCTCAGAGGTCTTCAGCTCTGTGGGCTGTGCATCTTATGAAGGACAGGGCAGGAGGCCCAGGCCAACAGCCCGACCCCCAGGAACCCTTGCCCTGCCACACAAAGTCCCGCTTTCTCCCTCCCACCCGCTCAGGGCAGCCAAGTGAACAGCAGAATACTAAGTAATTAAGCCGGTGCACACCATCCGGGTGCCCGGGAACACTGTGGAGTTTCCCTTTTATGTTTATAGCAATTGTATGAAAATGTGCAACATGGAGCGGCACCAGCTGACAAATGAGACGAAACAGACAGGATTCCGGGCCGGCTTTTTTCTGGGCCTGATTGGCATTAATTGTGAGCGTTTACAAAGCACAACTCGGCGCCTGACATTTGCTTCAAGCGAACGTTTCCTTCTAATAGTTTTAATGATTACAAAGGGAGCTGGTGATCACTACTGGGTGGGGAATAGGCTGTCTAGTGCCTGGGCTGGGCTCACCTGTGTCCCAGGGGATGGTGCCCAAGTCCCATACTCCCCTGCTATGGCAGGGCTGAGCCAAGGGCCAGGCCTCGGGCACCAGAACCTCCATTTGAGGCCTGGCTGTTGGCACATCCCAACTGCCAATTTGTAAAGCTGATGAGGAAACCCACAGGCACAGACCCAGGTGTGAGAGAGGGAGGAGCAGAACAGCAGGACTGGGTTGGCCTGGCTCTGAGGCTAGGAAGCCTCAGTTTCCTCATCTTGCCATGGGGGTAGGAAGATGTCTACAAGCCAGATGCTGGCTGCTATTTTCTTGTTGTGTGTCCTTGGCCAAGTTCCCTCCCAGCCCTGGGCCTCACCCTCCTTACTTAGAACATGAAGGGCAGGGACTTGGTCAGTTGGAGTCATTCAGACCAGGGTTCCAGGACCAGCTCTGGCCTCTTTTCAGTTGCACAACCGGGAGAGAGCCCCTTAATCTGTCTAAGCCTCAGTTTCTCTCACCTGCAGAATGGAGTTCACAGGCCCTCTAGTTTGCAGGGTGGTTTCTAGACTTCAATGAGAAAGAGTAAAAACCCTCAATTCTTGGCAAGCCAAGTCTATGTCCCATTCTCTCCCTGGAGAATCTTCCAAATAGCTCCCTCATGCACTTATTTATTCACTCATTCATTCAGTAGACATCAAATATCCTGGTTAGGAACTTGGGAAGACATCAATGAACAAAGCAAAGATACTCAAGCAAAGATGCTCTCTTAAGAGGCTCCCAACATCACAGCGGGAGAGAGAGGACAGACACACAGATGCATTTCACATGCAGTATCCCACTGACTTTTCATCCCCATCTAAAAGAGGAAGAAACTGAGCCACAGAGAGGCATAAATGACAGTCTGAAGATACCCAGCTGGGATGAGGTAGCATGGGACTCAAACCCTAGCAGGCTGCCTCAGGTAAGTAAATCAGAAGCCCCTAACAAGACCAGCCTACTCAGGCCCTGTGGGGAAGGCCCTGGAGAGCTGACCGCTGGCCTAGATGGCCTTTCCAATCTTGGGTGGGGCTCATCTGCAGAGCCAGGCTGGGCACCGGGGCAAGAAAGGCATCATTTGTGAGCCTTGGGCAGCCCTATCCTCCTGGGGTTCCATTTCTTGGGTAGAAATGGGATAGGACATGTCCTGTCCTTGGTGCCCCCAAAACACTGCTCACTCACATATTCCCATGAACACACTGTGTGGTGCCTATTCCATGCCAAGTCCTGATCCAGAGGCCACACAAACAGCATCAGCCAGGTGGCTGGGAAAAGCAGAGGCAAGGTACTTTAACCATGGCGCAATGTATGCAAAGGTCTACAGGTGCAAGAGAACCCAGTGGGTTCAGGAAGTGCCAGCATTTTGTTGAGGCTGTAGCCTCCTCTCAGCAACCAGGCCCCAGCTTCTAGGTGGACCCCATGGGGTCCTCTCACCCTTACTCTACCTGGCCCCTGGCTTTGGCAGGCCCACCCTGCAGGAAGGCCCCCAGAATGGGTCCCAGCTCTGTGCTTGGCTCCTGCCACAAAAGCCTTGGCAATTATTTCTTTTAGAATTCAGTTGGGGGCGGGGAGTGGAGAGAAAAACAAAAAAACGGGGGGGAGATTCTTTTTCTCTTTTGCATATGGTGGCGCAGATGGTCCCATGATCCATAAAAACTGTTTGCAATTAAACTCCCACTTTGCATGGCTGGATTTGTCAGTTGTCTGAACCACAAGTGTGGGGCTCCACAGTGACAGGGAGATAGGATGTGGGACAGGGTAGGGCAGGGCAGGATTCAGCAGGATGGGTGGAGGCCCTGATGCTTGTGCTGGGCTTAGGGCCTGAGCTGATGGGGTGTTGCAGCCACCATGCCAGCTCCCTCTCTAGGCGTCCCCCAACCTTTGCCAGGAGTCGGAGCAAAGCCAGGCAGCTGGGGTGGGGTTTGGCAGAGTTTCCCTGCCCAGCAGAGACTTGGCCAGTGCTGGGTGTCCCGGCTGTGGGGGTAATGAGGGTAGAAAGAATGGAGCTAATCACCACTCGGCCCCTGCCAGAGGGGACCCAGGATAGGCAGAAGGGTGGTTGGGTAGTGAGAGTCGTAATGGGGGGTCCAATATGCAGGTTCAAGACGGACCTCTGGCCTACTTGGCAGAAGGGATGTACAATGATGCCAGGAAGGGATGCCAAGGGCCAAAACTGGCTTCTTTCTCATCCCCAGAGAAAGTGGCCCAGCCTCCTTATATTCCTTTGGAAGCAGGTAAGGAAATCAAGGCAGGCAAAAGGATATCTCACGGGTCTGAGCTCCCCCTGCCAAACCAATGGGCTCTCTGCATTTAGGAGTCTTTTCAGAGGGCTCCAGAATGGGGGCCACACACACACCCCTCCCCCCGCACCTACTACCCCTGGGCTCAAAAATGCTAGCTTGCTACTGCAGCTGCTGCCCCAGGACACTTGCTTGTTTGGGTTAACAAATGCATCATTTGGCTTTGGGAAATCCTGATATCGCTAATAATTGTTCCCTGATGAAAAGAAATAAGGCCTTGATACCCCCTTCCCCCCACCCCCTCCAAGCTGGGAAAGAAAAGTCATAAAAATAGCTTGTTATCTCACCTATTGAGGCTCCGACTGGATGTTACTGCTAATTGGGTATAACATCCTTGTCTTGTTCTCTCAGAAGCTAAATCAAGAAAGCGCCACTGCTGCGAACTAATTATATCTCCGGCCTGCAGCCTGCAGCTTGTCTCTCCCTTTATTGAGTTAAAAAATGGTCACGAACCTTCATCTTTCATCCCCCCAAGTGCTGGGCCAACACTGCCCGCCAGGCGTGGCTGGCAAGGCACAGACAGCCCAGCAGGAAGGTATAGGAGGACTCCTGGGGACAGGCAACAGGATGGGGAAGTGCAGGGAAGGAAGCTACTACCCCAGGTAACTGCCTGGCCGGCTCTCTTGTCCCTCACTGCCAGGTCTGACGTTCAGCTTTCCCTGGGGAGAGGGACTCTGGCCTCTCTCCTTCATGTAGCTGGGTGCCTGGAGGTCAGCAGGGTTTAAATCCCAGGAGGATTCACTCATTTATTCATTCAACCAACATTTCTTGGATGCCTATCTACTGTGCACTAAGCCTGTTCTAAGCTAAAGCTTCCAGTAGATCAGAGGTAGCCCCAAGCACCCTCAGCCTGGGTTCACAGAGGTGTTTAATCTCATGTACTCATCTGCTCAAAGTTTCACTGTAGGAAGGTAAAGTCCAAATGCTAGGGCCAGCCTTGGCTCCTTCTACAGTCCCCTCTCTCTCCACATGCTGATGCCTCAATCTAAACACTCCAGCCTGCCTGCCTCTGGGCTGCCTCTCATACTGTATCCTTTGCCCAGAAGGTCATTCATAGATCTGCCTGTCAGAAGCTCACCAGTCTTTAAGGCCTCAGAATAAATGGCACCTTTTCCAGAAAGGCTGTCCTGCCTGCCACCCCCAGCCCTGCCCCAGGCTGTGAACTTTCAGACTTGGGTTTGCATGCCAGTTCAGGAGCCACTCAGTTTACCCAGGCTGAGCTTCAGTTTCCTTATCTCTAAAATGGGCCTAGAATTCCTCCTTGAGGTGGTGAGAGGCATGCTCCAGGTGCTCTGCAGAATGCTGAATAGAGCATGCCCATGAAGGACCTAGCTCTAAGGAAGAGCTCAATAAATGCTAACTCTTATTATCATCTGGACTGTAAGCATCTGGAATCTGCAGGATGAACATGAGTCCCTCTGGGAGTTGGAGGAAGGTAACATAGTTCCACACTTAAAAGGCTCTTATGGCTGAAGAACCACCCAGATCCCCCCAAATCTCTTGCTCTGGCACCCTGGTCCTTTGAACCACACAGAGCCATGTCAGAGGCACCCCTGAGCTCATCAAGGAAAGGCAGGCAACCAGTTTCAGCTCCTAGGCCCTGCTGATTGATTGACGCTGCCTGCCCAGAACCCTGGAAAGAACCCAAGGTCAAGAGAAAAACTCAGCAGGGGAAGAGGGCAGCAATTGATTGGCAATGTCTGCCAAGGACACCGCAGTGTAAGGCAACAAGGCCTGCCACAGATTTGCCATCCTTGACATTTATGAAGGACGTGGCTAAGTCTGGGTTAGGAGGGGTCGGAGTTGGGGGGTGACCTGCTCAAGGTCATGCAGTTCAGAAACAGCTGGCCCAGAACAGGTTCCCTTCAGGCCCCTGCCTAAGGATTCTCCATGTAGGAGGCCCATCCCCAGTACCCTCACAGGTGGAGGAAGACGCCAAAGCTTGTGCAGAAAATGAAGGATATTCTGTTGACCTGCCACCTGGCCCTGGGCTATTGCTTCACCTTGCTGAGCCTCATTCCTTGATTCACACAACAGAGATTAAAAACACCCTTCACAGAGTGATTAAATGCAAGAAGAAAATACTGAAGTAGGAAGCTATGTCTGGCACACAGCAGATACCAACAGTGTCCTGTGATTCTTGTAAAAGGCAAAAGTATTTAAAAGAAGCCCCCCCCAAAAAACCCCCCCCAGCAATTACAAGTGCCACCTCCTCCAGGGAGCCCTCCCCAGATACCCTAACCATAACTAAGAATTTCTAGCTCTGGTTTCCTTTAAGAGACAAGAGGTAGAGAAGGGTAGGGCCCACATCCAGCTTGTTCACTGTTGTGTCCCCCTGCTCGTGGCATAACACCTGCACATTGTGAATTTCTCCATGGTAGCGATTAACCCACTGTTCTGTGATGGTGTGTCTGTGGCCTCTCCCTTGGTGTACATCACCTCTCAAGACACATCTTTGTGTCCCCAGCACCTGGCAGGGAGCCTGGCACAGAGCAGTGAATTTCTCTGAATGAATAGATGAATAAAGAGCAAAAATAGCAGTTCCTGTTTACTGCCTGTTTGCTATCGGTTACTGCCAAGCCTTGCAGCTGCCCTCTAAGGTGGTCCCTTGGCCCATCACAGATGAGGAGACTGAGGTCATGCAGATGCTAAGAAGAAGAGCCAAATCTCAAACTCAGGCCTGGGGATTACATGCCGAGGCCCTGCCACCTCACCTTTGCCTACTCACCCCTCGTGCCAAGTTCAGACCTGAACTCTGTGCCACCCTTGCTCTAGCAATGAGTCCTGGAGCAAAGAGCTTGTAGCTGGATCTCCCTCCTCCTCCTCTAAGGAGGCCCCCTCCCCACAGACTCTGGGTCATTAAGTTCTGCGTCATTAAGTCCCTGTCCCCAGGAGCCTGTTCACAGCCAATCTCACCCTCACCCCCTGACCTCTCAGGCCTTTGTCCCTTGTGCCCTCTGAACAATAGCAGGGGCTCCCAGGGCCCCAAACAGCTGCTATAGCTGGGACACTGGCTTGCTGTGGGGCCAGGGGGACTGGCTGGGGTCTATGCCTGAGCCCAAACCACTCAGTTCTGAGAGGCTCAGCCAAGACTATCCTCAGAGCTCCCCCAAGCACTCTACACACTCAAAGCTCATCCCACTAACAAGCCCCTGAATAAACTGCAATTATGTTCTTGACCAAATAAACTGATGCCCAGAGAGGTAAAGCAACTTGTTTGAGGACACACAGCCTATGAGAGTACAGAAACTGAAGTTCTAGCCCAAGCTCTCTCCTAGCCTCTAAGGTTCCCAAATCACATCTTTCCCCATCCCTAGACACCTTCATCAGTTTCACTCTCCCTCTGGACCCCATCAGGGCCTTAGCTCAGCACTCAAAGCCCCTGCCAATACCCTCCTCGGTGATCTCCCTTTTACCTCTGCCCTTTTACCTCTGCCCTTTTATAACCTCCCTCTGCCCGTTTGGGTTCTCAAATTCCTTTTGACAATGACCCCCTCATTCACTTCACACTGGACAGATCCACTGTCTTCAGGGCCTAGAGCAAAACTTCCTCTCTATCTGGATGCCCTCCACAACTGGCTGTGATTATTCCCTTCTCTGTGTCTCTTCTCTCCCCTGCTCCAGCTCTGTCCAGAATTCAAGTTAGTTGCAGATTCATGTTACCCCCTATCGAGGCTGTGGGCTGTCTGCTTCCTTAGAGCTTTGCCACCAGGACAGGTTGCCCTCCTCCAGTCTGATGCCAAGTATTACCCAGTGGAACCCTCTCACCTCTGGTCACCAACAAATCTCGTACACTTTGACACTCCCTGGCTTTCTGATCTTGGGCAGCCAGGTACCTCCTGTTTCCTCTCCAACAAAATGAAGGTAATATCAGCACCTGCAGCATCTGCATTTCTTAGGGTTATGATATAAACTCTAGAAGGGTCCAGGCTGGTTACCTCTAACCAGGCATGATTACCATTATAGCACATGAGTTTGGCTATGTGGCTCTCCTTCTCCAGGGCCTTCATTTCTCCATCTGTGCAGTGGTACTAACCCCACCCACAGGAATGCAAGCTCCCTATCCCAGGGACCCTGTCTTTTGTTTGAAGCACCCAGTAGGCACTCTGATATTTCTCAATTAAGGGATGGGTGGTCCAGGTGGAAGGAATCTTTCTCCCTTCCCAGCCTCCACCCCCCTCCAGAATCTCCCTCCCCACCCCCAGCCCATGCAGACTAAAATAGTCATTAGGCAGATTTCAAAAGATGTCAGTAGCTTATAATTATAGTAGACATCCTTCTGAGATAAAAGTGATTACCTTGGATGCAAATCACTTAGCAACCAATCAGGGCAGCGGGCGGTGCCCGTGGAGGTGACCGGCCGGCAGCACAGCCCTCCTCCAGTGGCCCGCACCACACAGGCAGAGAAAGCGCACAATAGCTCTTGACACGCAAATGGGTTAACACAATAAAGGCGGCTCCAACCGCTGCTGGGGGAGAGCTGCAATTCCTGGCCCGCAGGAGGTAATAAAGCGGCCCTTTTGTGAGCGCCTCCTCGTTCTCACCCCCGCCCCGAGCCCAGAGGAATCGCCGCCTGATTGAATTACGGTTCATGAATATGAGCTGCTTCGCTGGCTTCCTCCGGTTTGTGAGGAATGGGAAGGCAGAGGGGGCAGGAGGAAGGTCGGGGAGAGGCCCCCTGGGCGAGTCCCAGCTCTACCGCTGGAGCTCAGATGGGAGCCACATGTGCTTGTCATGCAGGTGGAGGCCCCAGTGGACAGAGGTGCCTCTGGCAGGGGCAGCAGGAAAGATCCAGGCACCTGCCCTGCAACTAACTGGGTTCCTTCCATCCTTGGCTCCAAGAGACTGGAAGAGCTCTTCAAGGCTCTGAGTATGAGGCTAATAGTAACCATGAGAATGTGCATTTACTGAGTGCTTACTATACGCCAACGGCTATGCTAGGCCCTCACTGAATTCTCACCAGACCCTAGGAAGTCAGTGCTATTATCAGATGAGAAACCGAGGCTCAGAGATGCTAATGTACTCACCCAAGGTCACACAGCTTGCAAGCAGTGGGCTGGGAGTAGGACCCAGGGCCAACCCACTTCAGAGCCGGGCTCTTACCCTCAAGCCACTGCCATCCCTGGGGAGCCTCAAGTTTCTCACCAGGGTGTTAAGCAGCCAGCTCTAACCAGGTCTGGTCCAGGCTCAGAAGGGATAGGGGATGGATGAGCTTACATGGAATTAGCCAAGTGAGAAGGATTACTGGGATTGGGGGGTAGGAGAGGCGCCAACCTTGAGAGAGGAGACTGTCTCCAGACCTGAAAAGGCTTCCCTCATGGCATGGGAAAGGATGTCCAGATGTCCAGGGAACCCTTACTGAAGCCTCTCCCCTGGTTAAACCTTTCCCATCCACCTGAGGCTCCAGGACATGGCTGCCTCTTCCCCCATTAAACATATCCTGGCACAAGGGCCCCAGAGCCAGTGGCCCTACCCCAAACACCCCTCATTCCTCTGCCTTTTCATGATTCACCTGGCACCCCTCCTCAGGGCCCTTCTCAACCCTCCAGCTGGGTCAGGAGCATATCTACCAAAGTTGCCCTTGCCCATCTACATCCTGGGAAGGTCCCTCAGCTGCCCGGAAGGTGTGGGGAGGGAGACAGCCTCACCACCCTCTGCCATCCAAGCAAGCCCAGAGGGGCAGATGACCAGGAGGCTAGGTGGGTTTCATGCCACATCTTCCCTGCCTCAGTGCTAGAGAAGGGGGTCCCTGGGGAGTGTGGAGAACAGGTGACCACAAGGCCAGGGCAGAAGTTGCTACTCTGTCCTTTTGGCAATGAGAAACAAGGATTCTCATTTTGGTCTGGACAAGGAATCTGATGAGCTACATTCCATAGCTGACAGCCCGACCCTGACTCCTACAGAGATCCCTGTCTAACAAGTAGGGGATCCCTGTCTCCATGGGAAGGGGTGGTGAGACCCAGGGACTCTGGAGCACATTACTTCCTCTGTGTGAGCCTCAATCTCCTGCCCTATAAAATGGGCCACAGCACATGAGCCTCTCCAGGGAGTAACTGAGAGCATGTGAAGTGCCTGGCACATAGGGAGACGCCAGGAAAGCTGGCACTCCCTCCTGCTCATCGTCTGGCATGCCGAGTGCCAAGCCCAGGGAGCTGAGAGAAAGGAACAGAAGGAATCGCCCAATTCTGACAGCCTTTCCCTCTGCCTTGGCTGAGGAAGTGTAAATACTCCACGGAGGGCCTCCAACTGCCTATGTTTGTGAATCTCTGGCGCGCACTCTTGAGTTTGTTTCTAAACTGGGAAGCTTCGAGAGGCAGAGCAAACAGCCCTTCTGCCCACCTCTCCCAGATCTTCCCCAATCTGCTGTTGCTCCTCTGTCCTCGGAAGCCTGTGTATTTAACGACACCATTTCAGCTGGAAATACCATCTCCCTGCCAAGCCCCCCAAAGCAGCTCCACTGATATTTACTGACCTGTTAACTAGCTAGAAAGCCTGGTAGGAGAACAGAAAAAATGCTCGCTATATACTCTGAGGCTTGGTGTCTCCTAATGACCCAAACACACACTCCCCTGCTCTCACTCCATGATACTGAAGCAAGCAATGACACAGATTCAAACCTTTTCCTAGAAATGTGATCACAGCAGTTTCACCCATATCCGACACTGGCAGTAATTGCTGGAAGGGACTTAGAAGAAGAATCACAGAGCTAGCAGCACAATGCTGGCTGGCAGGGGGGTTCTTCTCTGGTCCTTTGCAGGGAACAGGGCCAGTGCTGGGGTGTGTGGGAGAGGGGGGCCTAGTGGCTGATGCCCATCAAAGCTGGCCCCTGGCAGAAACACACTTTATTCAGACCTTGGCACTGACAGGCCTGTCTTGCCCAACGTGCATCACCCTGTGCTTGTCAAAGTCATCTTAAACACCAAAAGAAGGGGGCAGTCAGGAGTTTGGCTTGGCCAAGGACCCTCACCTTGGGGTTGACCAGCAGGTGATCCCCTGGAGCCTGCACTTTCCCTGGCTGAGGGTGGGGCACCCACATTTTCCTGAGCAGAAGTAGCCTGTTTGAAGGCTGGAAATGCACATCTCTCTGTGCACCCTTGGTACTTCAGGTTGATTGCTGGCTGAGTATATGGTGGGGTTCAAGGAGGTCTCCTTTTTAGCTACCTTTTGGAAGCAGAAACTCTTTCTGGGAAGCCTGAGCTCCCAGGCACTGCCAGGCTACATGGGCAAAGCTCTGAACACCTGTCCCTGGGGGGGAGGGGCACCAGCAGGGACAGCTGGCACTGCCTCCCTCCCCCATCTCATGGGGCACTGAGGATTTAGGTCAAAGGGCTGCAGTGGTGATGGGGGGAGTCAGTTTTCACTCCTCCACTACCCAAAGGCATCCAGCCCTGCCCCTGCTCACTGTGATCCCACCCCCTCCAGTCTTGGGTCAAGACAAGTCACATAGCCAAGGCAACTCTGGTGACATCAGAGGCTGGGCAGTGTCGTCACGCCACGGCCCCCACTGTGGATGCCACCATCCCTTGGAGTTATTTGTGGGAATGCGGTTGGGATGAAGGACCCCTGGGTCTAGCCCCAGAGGGCACAATCTTGAACCACGGCCACCTGCGTGTCCAGGACCTCACATCCCCCTCTCAGTCCTTTAAAATCTCCGGGGCTGCTGGGGAGACCCTCAACGCTGTGGCATCCTGGCTGCCCCAACCCCCTCGCATACGCTACAGTTCCCGGGGAATTTTCGGATGATGGAGCTTCTACCTTTGTCTGTTAGCTTTACGGTGCAGTGACCTTTACTCTCTGGCATCCGCCCCGCCCAGGGCCCCGCGGAATCCCCAGAACGGGCCCCCAACCTCCACCCCAGCCGGCTGGCCAGTCCGAAGAAGTTGTCTGTGGGAGGGAAAGGGGTAAACAAGGGCACCGCTGATTTAGGACCTCCAACGGCCTAGAGACCCTTTATGTCCAACCTGGACTGCTCGGACGCCAGGGAATGGCCCCATCCGTCCCGTGCAACTCACCGGATCAGACAGGCAGTCGAAGGGCACCAGGTCTCAGCGTCCACGACGCTCCACTCGGTGGGTCGCAGCCATGCAAGGATGGCAGAGGCTGCCTTAGGAAGCCCCCCCAGGGGGCCAATGCCTCTCTCTGAGTGGGAAGAAGCAATGTCGGTCAGAGGTATCCGGATGCCAGCCCGCGCCGTCAGAAGTCGGGGTGGGGATTCCTCCGCTTAGTGGGGGTCGCGCCCGTCCAGGACTGAGGCCGTACGGGCGCTCAGGCGACGCATCCTCTCCAGGGTCTGTGCTTTCTGCGTCCGGCGGGCGGCGCTGCGCCTCCCCTCGGGGCCTGGATCACGGCTGCAGCTCAGCCGGCGCCGCTCCCAGGGCGCCCTCTCCGCTCGTTCTGGGAGCCCAGCGGCCGTGGCCCCTCTCGCCAGCCTCAGCTGCAGCTTGTCTTTGTTGCTTCCTCTCGCTCACCCGTCCGCCTGCGGCTTCAGCCCCCGGGTTCACCTGGAAGTGGGGGGGATCGTCTCCTCTGAGGGTTGCACACACCTGCAGCGGCCCCAGCTCCTCTCCGGGCATGCACAGTCCCCCGCAGGTTGCAAAGAGCAGCGGTGAGAATGCACCGGCCCCTCCTCCTCCTGCTCCAAGCCAGGGGTGTGGGGGGAGGGGAAACCGGCGAGCGGCTGTGGCGGCGGCGGCAGCGGGCGGCGAAACCTTGGTTGCAGTCTTGGGGGCTCGGCGCAGAGAAATAGCAGGTCTCAGTGGCGCAAGGCGAAGGCGGGGACGGCCCGGGAGACAGTGCAGCGGACGTGCGAGCTCCCGAGCTGCAGCAGGGGCCGCGCGCTGGGCTCTCACGCGCCCATAGCCCCGAGCGACGCGCGGTGGCTCTAGGGGCCGAAGCCTTGCACCGCCTGACACGCGCCGATGCCTCGCCTAACCTCAGGCCCGGGTGCTACGCGCCGCGCCGCGCCGCGCCCCGCAGGCGGCGGGCCCGGCTGTCCGCCTCCTCCGGCCGGCGTGAGGAATCTCTCGGCGAAGTCACCAGCTCGGTAGTCCTACCCGCTGCTCCGCTCCGACCCGACTGACAGGCGCTAGCGTCTGCAGCAGCCGCAGCGTCTCATCCCCCGCCCTCCCCCTGCCGCCCAGCCCAATCAGCGGCGGCCGAGAGGAGGTTACCAGGGTGACGCGGCGCCGCGTCCTGCGGGGGGCGGGGCCGGGGGCTGCCACGCGCGGTTTTCGCGGCAAAATTCAAAGGCCGGTAGGGCGGCTCTCCAAACCTCCTCCCCCAAGCTGGGACTAGGCAGGGCCTGCGAAGTGAGGACTGCAGCTCCCGGCATGCTGCGCCCCAGTACTGAGCGGAGGGGCCCTGACTAGGAGCGCAGAGCGTGCTGGTACCTGTAGTCCTTTTGTTGAGGAACAAAGTGTGGAAAAACTAGTCTCACTTATTGAGCGAACATATATTTGGGGCAAGGCACTGTACTTAGTGCATTATCTGCATTGTTAATTTAATCTTGGGAACAATCCTATGAGTAACTTGTTAATAGTAATAACAAAAATAATATCAGTAGCTGACATCCAGCATAATAATACTTTACCTAATTCTCACAACAACAGTGTGAGGTAGGTATTATTACCACGCCTATTTTACAGATGAAAAACTGATATGTATGGTAGGTACTAATATTATACTCCCAAATTACAGAAGAAACTGGGGTTAAGAGATCTGTCCTGAATATTTTGTCCCAAGGCATATTTTGGATAATGATAGGTGTTCAGCATCACAGCTGAGATCCATGGGGCACTAACTATAGTGGCACTTTGCAAGCTACGTCTCATGGATGTATACCACATCCAGAAGAGGCAGGCACCATCATTCTCCCCCTACTTAATAGATGGGATAACTGAGGCACACTAGCATATCAACCTAATGGGGCCAAATATGCATCTATCAAACTGTACCGCACCCTGCCTTTTACTTACTAAGAAGTATTTACTTATGTCTTCTTTTCTAAGAAATGTCATAAGTTCATAGCCCATGGGTGGCCCAGTTAGCAGTCCCATTTACAAATAGGGAAATTGAGTCCCAAGTGGAACAGTTCCTTGGTTGCTGTGTGTCCATCACACAGCAAGTTAGAAAGCCATTTTCCAATATAAACTTTAATATCCCTACAGAAATGCACAGCAGTACCCAGATCCCTGCCACCCCTAAGGTTGTTCCCTGTGTGCTATCTGGAGTCCCAGAAACCAGAATGGCATTCCAGCCCAGCCCTTGCTGGCTGTTCATCTTTGCCACTTACTTTTGTGGCTCTATGCCTCAGTTTCTTGTCTGTGAAAGGGAGGGTATCATAATTCTTACCTTCCAGGGTTGTTGTGAGGGTGAAATGAATCATTGTGTGGAAAGGAGCCAACACACAGTAAGTGCTCACTAAATGACAGTTGTAATCATCCAGATTTCAGGCCTTTGGAGACCCTAGTGAGGGTATCCAGTGGATGGGCTGATTATAGTCCGGCCCTAGCCTACTTTCAGGAGCTAACCCACCCAGCCAGGGAGAGGCGCCCGCAGGGGACCTCCAGGGCCAGCCCAAGTAGGCCACCCGCCACCTTATCTAGGGCAGGAGCTGGCCCTGTTTTAGGCCTCTGAGCAGCTGCAGCGCAAGTGGTTCCCAGCAGCTAGAGGCCTCTGTGCTCTGCTCTATTTCTCCGCAGTGGCCCCCACCCCCGTCCCTGTTCTCACCCCTCCCCTTCCCTTCCCAGCTTGAAGGTGGGGGTGGGGATTTACCTGGAAACATGATCCAGCTGCCAGCTGCTTCCAACTCTGGGCCAGCCCCCAGAACGCTGACATCAGGGATTGTTGCCAGGGCGACTCACTATATGGATTCAGGGTGTGGACCAGCAGGGAAACTGGAACTTAAGCCAAGGACAGGGCCAGAGACAGCAACAGCCAAACTCTAGGAAGAAAGGGAGAGAATGGGGAGGGGGGAAGAAGACAGTGGGCCACCACAGCTTTTGCAAAGTTTGGGAATTTTTCCACTGTGGGTCACCAAGACTTGACACCTACTCTGTGCTGAGCACATGCTCAGTGCTGTTTATATCACCTATTTCTGTCTCCTATTACCCCCACAGAAATCCTGTAAGGTATATACAATAATCGTCCACATCTTGCAGCAGGGGAAGGCCATGTGATTTGCCCAAAGTCACACCATGACAGAACTGGGTCCCAAAGGCCAGAGCCCCTGACCTTGATTTATTGTACCCTGTACCAGCCTGTGTTTATAAGTTCAGTTATGTATTTTAAGATCACACACACTAATTAAATGTGTGTGATCTTGAGGGAAAGTTTCTTCTCCTTTCTGGACCTCAGTTTCCTCTGCTATCAGGTAGAGAGCAGGGCCCAAAGCCCAGCCCTACCAATCATATTCTTCCAGGGGGGCTGGCATTTTTCAAAGAACCCCACATAATTCCCATGAACAACCAGGGCTGACAATGCAGAGTCTAGAAGATCTTGAAAGGTCCATGAATCTCTGAAATTCTGTGCCAATAGTGGGATTTCAGGCAGCAGCAGACTTGCACACAGCTGACTCTGTAGGCAGAGAGGTCAGAGTCTTTCAGGTACCTCTCATGTCCCCCCAGGCTAGTAAGTGTCCCATAAGATGCTCTGCCTGGGCTGTCACTTATGCCCCCTTCCCCACAGGCCCACCTCCCTGAGGTCAGACCCTTGTGCTTTTGCTCTTAGTCGAGTCCAATACCTCTGCATTATGTGATTGGAGACAGTGTCAAGATGAATTTGCCATGGTCGACAGAACCACCAGGCAGGCCAACCCTTGAACACTGGATCCAGCCAGGGGTCCAAGATGCCCTGAGGGGATGGGGGCAGAGGGCACCTCTTTCCTTACTGTTCCTGTTTGCCCCCCTCCACACCAACCTTGCTGAAATACCTGCACATCCTTCCACATGCCTCTCTCATCTGCAGGCTTTCCCATGTGCTGTCCCCTCCAGCTGGAATGCCCTTCCTCCACATAGTTTGTTCTTGCTCCTCCTTCAGATTTCAGCTACCTCCTCTGAGGAGCCTTCCCTGACTACCTCTTTCCAAGCTGGACCATTTCTCCCTTTGTAGTTGTGCCCAGTGTGTGTTATAATGGTCCATTCATTTGTCAGGCTTCCCACCAGGAAGGTGGGAAGGCTCTTCGAGGGCACAGGCTGCTTTATCCCTAGCATGGCCCTGGAATAAAAGTTTGTTGAATTAATCTCTGAATCAATGAATGTGGCCCAGGTTTGGTTTTGTTTTCTTGTAGAGAAGGAGCTTGAAGAAGAGAAGGGAGTGCCTCCTTATGCCTCAGTTTCTCTCATCTGTGAAATGGGTTAATTGCCACATAGACATGAATGGGGGTGGGGCTGGCGCCTGGAACTTTTGTTGCCACCCTCCCACATGAGTAAGGTTAGTCCTGCCCTTCTCTGGTCTCACTCATTGAGGCCTGACCACTCCTCCTTTAACTCTGCTAACTCCTTTATCCATTCATTCAACATTCCTTAAGTTCCTGGCCTTGGCCTGACACTAGAGATTCAGAGTTACCCAGACTGAAACATAGGCCTTGTAGAACTCAGGTTTCCTATGGGGCACAGACAAGGCAACCAACAGGTATTATCCATCCATGGAAAGGGAACAGTCCTGAGCAGGCACCTGACCCAGCAGAGGGCCACCAATGGTGAAAAGGCTGAACAGCTGCCTTGTCAAAAAGAGATAGGAGGTAGCTGAGGGGAGAGATGTGGGAAGAGTGCTCCTAGCAGAGGGAACTGCCAATGCAAAGGCCTAGAGTTCTGAGTGAGGGAGGTGTGAATGTCCCAAGAGCAGAGGTGGATCAGAGACTGAGCTGGGGCTGGGGAAGGGCAAGGAGACACAAAACAGACATTTATCCTGGCATGGGGGTCAGGGGAACAGCCTGCCCCAGGTTCCTGCCCCACCTCCAATTGCCTCACCTGCCCTCATTGCTGTAATCTAGGCCAGGGCCTGGAGGGAGCCGAGCCCCCATTGGCGCACACCATGTAGGTTTTTCAGAGATAATTTAATCAGAGCTATTAATAAGCAGAAAAGAAAGAGCTCTTTATGCTCCTTCTGGAGAAAAGGGAAAAGAAGAAGCACGTGTAACCTTGTTCTTCACCCAGCCCCGCCCCTCAGTACCTGCAGCCTCTCTCCGGGGTGGGTCTAGGGGGACAAGACAAGAGGGCCAGGAAAGGGGGCCCTGCCATGCCCCCCACCATATGCCATCCACATGTCCCGCTAGCCACTTTGGCCTCCTCTTGGTTGCTAGAGGCTGCCAAACTCTTTGCTACTTCAATGCCTTGACACAAGCTCTCTTTTTGCCTAGAACATTCTTCCTTTTGATTTTTGCACAGCTTCTATTTCAGGTCTCCGCTTGCATGTCACCTCCTCAGGAAAGCCCTCCCCGACTACCCTGTCTGCAGTCATTCTCCCCAGAACACCTCCCTTTAGCTTTGCTTTTCCTTCCATCTCCATCCCTGCCCCTGCTCCCAGCACTTACTGCTGTTGGCAACTTTCTGAGTGTTTCTAAGTTCTGTTACTTATTTTCTGTCTGCCTGTCTAGACTGTCAGGTAGGACTCATCATTTCTTCACCTCTGTGTTCCCAGCACATCACACAGTCACTGGCATATGGGGGATCTAGATCAGTATTTGTCAATGGAGTTAGAGAAGGTTCAGGAGGCTTGATGGGGGGAGTTGGGAGGGAACCAAGAGATGGTAGGGGTTCCTGAGAGAATCAGGGACCCTTAAATGTCCCCCTTCTTTCACCACTGAGAATCAGGACCCCAGAGAGGGGAAGACACTTGCCCAAGGTCATGCAGTAAGTTTGGGCCAGAGTTGGAACTTGAACCCAGAGCCATTTGGGGACACATTGTTCCACATGAACCTCATCTCAAATACCTGCTCTGGGTTGAGGAGGATTCTGAGACTTCACCCAGACTCAGAAGGAAAAGAGTGCTGGGCTGCCATGTTGGTGATGTCTGCCGTAAGTCCGGGCTTGGATGTTAGGCTATTCCTAATAGTATTGGGCCAGGAGCCAGGAGGCTTGGGTTTTTTTGTCAGCACCACCATCTTATCATAGGATTCCTGGACAGGATAGTCAACTCCCCTGGGGGTCAGTTTCTTCATCTCAAGGGCCATAAATGAGAAAATGGGTCTAAGATTTCCCTAAACCTAATGGATTCTACAAATGTAACCAATGATGATTATTATAGACATGATCAGTAATAATAATATCCCTCTAGTGACACCTCACTGTGGACTATGCACCATGCCAGGCATTTCACGTACATGATCTGTAAACCTTGCCATACCCTCGTGGAAGGGAATTGCTGGCTTGTGTTGCAGGTATGGACTCTGAGGCTGCTGAAGATCACGCAGCCCCTAAGTGGGTACAGCCAGGATTTGCCATGGAGGGTTTCTGACTGAGCTGGAGGCCTTGATAAACAGGAAACAGTGACTGAAGGTTGGGGTAGCACCTCCCACCCCCAAGGTCGTCTCTGTCTCTATCCTCTGGCCAGCTGGGTCTGGTTTTCCCAGGCTCTGAGTGGCAGAAAGATTTCCATGGGATTAAACCCAGTTGGCCCCGCCTCCCCCTCTGACCTGGAAAGGCCAGAAAGCCTCCCAGGTCCTCCTAAGCCCTCCTGGCAGATCTCCTTTTGTACAAAAAGTTATTGACTTATCAAGGTTAAAATACATTCAGTGCAGGCCAATAAAACAGGGATACGGCCGCATCCTGGCTGTCATGTGCAGGCTGGTTTTCATGGCAACAGGCCCTCTTCTGCACATTAAACGGTTCAGTTGTGCAAAGTTCAGGCATTACATAAACAGGGAGTTAACAACAGCAGTAGAAATCAATGTCTGGCCAGGCATGGCCTGGGGAGATAGCATTGATTGGGGCCTTCCTCATAGACAGGCCCTGTCCCTGCTTCCTGCCCAGCTGCCCTGGACTCCCTAACATAGCCTGGGCTCAGACCCAAAGAGCTCCTGGAGCCCTGTCCCTGAGTCCCTTTCTGGCTTGGAGCCAGCAGTGGGGGATCTGCTAACCTGTCTGCCGTCATTTTATAAACCATTATGTCTTAGAGATGCCGTGCCTTTACTATAAAATATGTTCACACCATTGTTAATGGAGAAAGTATCCCATCGCCTTTTAAACCATCCTTGTGACAAGGAACAATCCTACTGCCTTTATGTTTATCCATAAAAATCACTGATACATCAAGATGTGCTCCAAAGAAGTCAGATAGATGAGGCTATGAAATCAAATCGGCTGTGTAGCCTTGGGCGCGTTGCTTCACCTCTCTGAGCCTTGCCTTCTGTTCTCTAAAATGGCAAGAATAACAGCACCAACCTCATGGGGCTGTAAGGGAAGAGAAAATGAGAGGACATGTGTGGAGTCCCTAGCTTAGAGCCTGACAAAGAATGGTTTGTTTCAGGAAGCTCATCCTTTGTGAGCTTCATGCTGGCTCCAGCATGGAGGAGCAGAAAAGAGCCGAGAACCAGGAAGTGATATTTGGGCTCAAATCCTAGCTCCACTCACCTAGCTATGTGACCTCGGGCAAGTCATTTCACCACTTTGAAGAATCTTGGCATCCAGTTCCTCATGTAAAATGGGGGAAACACTCTTGCAAGGGTGAAAGAAAAATTGAGCTGATTTAATTTTTGAATGTACTAGGCACACAGAAGGTGCACAATAAAGATTTATCAAATCAGATCCTTCATCCAACATCAGACCTACCTGCTCTCGCAAAATGGAAAGTCTCATGGGATTTTTGTCCTCAGGAAAAGGAGGGTTAAGAGCAAAGATTTGTCTGTTCCATTCACTGGAAGACTCTTAGGGTCAGGGGCTCAGTCTTGTTCATCTGTGTGGTCAAGGGTTAGCACCAAGCCCTAGTATACAGGAAGAGCTTGATATTTGTTTGTCAAAGAAAGTTAAACTCCTCTAAAGAGGAGGGCCCTTTCTTATCTAGTATGGGGAAGCATGAAGACAGGATGCCTAGGGTAATCCAGGATGGTTGAGGGGGCTTCTAGACACACTAGGATGCAGGTAAAGCCAATTTGAAAGCCATGCCTCCTTACATGGGATAAAATGGACGCTGCCCAGTGGGGGACTATATTTCCAGACATGGCTCTGTGAACAGCTCTTGCCAATGAAATGTGAGCAAGTGGGACATAAGAAGGGGTTGTGCTTCTTATCTACCACCTTTCCCTTCTGCCCTAAGGCAGAGGATGGACCCTTCTAGTACAGGGCAGGCTGAAAGATGGATGGAATCTGGATCCCAGAATGGCTTGTGGAAGAAAGCTGCCCACAAGTTAACTAATGGCTTTGAAATTGTTGCACGAGATAAAATGCTATTGAGTTAAACCACTAAATGTCAGGGTCTCTTTGTTAAAACAGCTGGTGTTGCCATTCATAGGGTTTATCCAAAAGGGCTCAGACCCTGTAGCACAGCCCTCTCTGAGTCATGAAATTCTGCAGAGCTGAGAATAAAGCAGGTATAGTAAATTATTAATGGTAGACTCCAGGTGGTAAGTATTTAAGTGTTCCTTAGAAATGTCTTCCAACTTTGCCATATGTTTGAACTTTTCCATAATAAAAAGCTTCACAAAAATCTATTCTTGTATTTTCAAAATCTTTCTAGGAAACTTAGGGTTTTAGGAAGGTGTCTCAGGAACCTCTAGTTAGTGGCAGAGGTGGGCAGAAGGTGCTGGAAAAGATAGAGCTCTGGGGTCCACACTCTATCCCTGGCCCTCCTTTCTTTTTTTCCTTTTTCTTTTGTGACAAGACCTTGCTGTCACCCAGACTGGAGTGCAGTAGCTTAATCATAGCTCACTGCAGCCTCAAATGCCATAGCTCAAGCAATTCTCCTGCCTCAGCCTCCCAAGAAGATGGAACTAAAGGTATGTATGACCACGCTCAGCAATTTTTTTTTTTTTTAAGAGACAGAATCTCACTTGTTGCCCAGGACGGTCTTGAATTGCTGTCCTCAAGTAATCCTCCTGCCTTGGCCTCCCGAGTGCTGGGATTACAGGCATGAACCACTGTACCCTGCTATGTGATTTTGTTTGAACAAGAACAAAAAAGATTCCTACAATTCTGACAATAAAGGTTTGAAAACTATTGGGTTTAACTCTCTCCTATTGTCAATGGGGAACCTGAGGCCCTGAAGGGGAGAGACCTGCTCCAGGTCACATAGTGACCCTCTCATGTTGTCAGTGGGGAACCTGAGGCCCTGAGGGCGAGAGACCTGCTCCAGGACACATAATGAGGCAGTTCAGGAATTCAGGCTTTCTGGAGGTTCTCTGGGAGACCACTCTGGGCTGCCAACAGGGAAGGAGGGTGCATCAGTCACCAGTTTGAATTCCCCCCAACCCACACCTGCCACCCAAAGCCTTCTGCTTTTGGCTGTTTTCTATGTTGGGTACTGTGATTTTTGACCAAAGGGTCCTACAGATGGGGAATGGCTCTTTGGGAGGTGACAAGAAGGACTCTCTAGGCTAAGAGTCTCCTGGAGCAGGACCCTCCCCCTCCATCCCAGCACCATCTACTTCTCTATGGCTACAGTGGGAAGATGAATGGGAGGTAGCAGGGCTGGGACAGCCCACTTGGGAGTGATGGATTTGGACCCTGATCAGAAGCCCATAGAGTCATGGGACCATGAGCAGAGGTGAGAGGTCGCCCAACCACGAGAGGTGGGTTAGCAAGGGACAGGAATAAGGAGTCAGCTCGGGGGTCTGAGGGCTGGCAATGGAAGGGATGATGTGTACTCTAAGCCCAAAGCTCTTCCATGACAACTCCAATGTGTCAGGCTCTGGATGGGAGATGCCAGGATAAACAGGCAATGTTCCTGCCTTCAGGGGTTCCCAGAGCAGGCAGGGAGAGGGCAGATGGAAAATGAAGAAACAGTACCATCCCCTCACCTCTGGTAAACAAACAGCCATGCAACCTTGGGCAGGTCTCATCACTCCTCTGAGCCTCAGTTTTCCCATCTAGAAAATGAGGGTAAGTACAGTTCCAAACTGATGATGTGTCAGTTAAATTTGGCACAGAGTTTAGCTTGGAAAAAGGGTAGTTCTCTTGCCCAGACTTCCAACTACAAGAAAAGAAAATGGTTTTCTTACCCCATCAGGACTGTTTAAGGTAAGGCATGGATTTGAATCCTGGTTCTACCACTTATCAACTGTGAGATCTTGGACCAATCACTTCCCTTTTCTGGACAGAACTTGGTTTCCTCCTATAAAATACAAATAATAATAATGGTAAGTGCATTGTCTGATGGTTGTGATGTTGCAGTGAATTAAAATATGAAAGCATTTAGAATAGTGCCTGACCACCAGCTAGCTCTCAGTGATTGCTAACCTTTGCTATTAGTGCTATGATGGATTATTGATTCTGCAAGACCAGTAATTATAACACTAATGAATATTGGCCTAGTGCTAGACAAGGACTTGGAGACCATCTAAAGCTAGTCTGGTGCTTGGGTGTCAACTCTGACCCATCAGGAGAAACTGCCTGGAGCATTGGCGTGGATTAGTTTGGCTATCCCTCCTGGGTTTAGTAGGAACTGTGCTGCATCCGATTAGCAATGCCTGTCATGGGCAAAGGAGGGGAGAGCAATGGAAGGTATGCCATTGATTTGCTATTCTCCTTGCTGATCCATGCTCTTTTGTTGTGCAAATGGAAAAACTAAGGCTCAGCAGATGAACTAAGACTTGCCCAAGGCCACACAGGCAGTCAAAGACAGGGCTCCCAAGCCTGCCTCCCTGTTCCTCATGGTGTCCTGGTCTATGTCATTTAATCCTGTGGAGAAAAGTGATTATTTCTCCATTACATTTGCCAGCCCGTTTTCTGGAAGGGAGTTAATTGATTTAAACTTTTCCAGGATGATTCTCCCTGCTCTTGCCCTCCCTGGGGCCCCCGATTCTATTATCACTCTGCCTCGCGGAAATGAGTAGGTAACATCTGTGAAAGTGAGCACAGAGTTCTCTAGGCAGGGCCTCTGAGTGGGTGTGGAGAGTGTAGCCCGTGCCTGTGGCCGGGTCCCCTGAGGACCTGCACATCTAATGAAGACAACTGCCAGGACTCGAGTGTATAGTGTTGCTTACCACCAACAGTGGGTGCTACCTAGCTCAGAGGGTTCACTGGCTTTCCACATCACCCCAATTTATAGAAGGGGAAACTGAGGCACAGAGAGGGATCCAGAGCTAGGATTCAAACCCAAGACTGACCAGCTCATGATCACTGCCTTCTCTGCTCTATCAAAATCCAGTCACCCCAAATGCCCTTTCCAGATTCTCACCTCAGACCTGTGAGTTTGGCTGAAGGGTGATCATTTGTATCAAGAAGCTGAGGCCCAGAAAGGGAGAGTGACTGATCCTGAGCCACACAGCAAGTTGCCCCAAAGCCCTATCCTTTGCACAAGGAAGAAAAAGAGCAACAGTGGCTCAAAGCAGGGCTGGCCACGGCAGCCCTCACGTCTTATTCATCTTCTGAGATGAAATATTTATTTACTCACCCCATTTAATCAGGATATGCCGTAATTAGCGGCAGATTTGTGCCTCCTGCCCATAGTGTTATTTATTTTGGGTTCCGGACAGCCACTTCTTTTGCCAAGTGCATGCTGGGCCTGGATTTCAATCAGACAGGGCCATAGCAGAGCTGTCCCCAGGGACCTCACAGAGGCGATAGCCCCCCTTGGAATGATAAATGAACCCACAGACAGCAGAAATGCTGCCCAGCTGCTCTGGGGGGCTGGCGTGCATGGGGCAGGGAAGAGGACGTTTTTTGCCAATCCTGGGACCTTGTCGCTGAGAAACTCCCCCTACCCCAGTGCCAGACAATAGCCTGCATTCCCCAACCCCAGGATGAAACATGTAAGAGAGATGGCATCATGCCAGCCATAATGCAATTCTGCTTCTAGAACCCTAAGGCTGGAAGGGATTTGGGAAGGACTCCTTATTCCTGTATCTGTCTTGGGATAGGTTAATATCTCACCAGCTCCTGGCCTAGACCATGGAGGATACACTTCTCACAATCCTCCTGGCTAGGAAGTCCCTTTTGTGTCTAACTAAGTTAAAAAGCTTTGCAACTGTGTCCCCCAGGTGATCCCCCAGATGACACCCTCTGTTGATTTCCAGAAGGAGGCAGGGGATGCTGGAAGGGCAGGCAGTGTGGGTAAGGGGTTGCATTTGAGTATTGGAACAAATGAAGCAGAAATCACAGCTAACCTTTTACGGAGGCCTCCTTTATATGTATTTGGGTTTCTTAGCCTGTTGCTGTCTCTGCTCAAATATAAAATGGGGATAACAGCAGGAGCTACCTCCTGAGACTGCCATGGGGATGAGAAGAGTGAATACACATAGAGCCCCTGAAAAGTAATTGGCACATAGTAAGTGATCAATAATTGTGCACCATTATTATTCAGTGATAAATTCTTATGCTAAGCTACCAAGTCAGAACCACACACCATTTTACGGATGAGGAAATGAGGCTCAAAGAGTGCCAGTCCTTGTCTGTAAGGTGGGTCTCATAAGCCTCATTTTCCAGTAAGGGAAGTGAGGCCTGGGGGCATCAGAGAGACCCTCAAGGGCTGCCTCCAGCATGCTGAGGGCTCTTCAGGTAGCCCCACCTCCCCAGAAAGATAGCTCTGCAAAGTGGTCACATAGGTGTTGGCCTCACAAGGTGCCTTGGGAATCAAGACAGAGCATCTCTGAGCAGCACCCAGTGTGCCCCTGGCAGGAAGAGGTGCTTGGTCAGGTGTCTGAAACCTTTCCCCTGGCCACAGAGGAGCTGGGTCTGGGGGTTGCCTGGGAGGAGCTCCCAATGTGTGTTTCCTGAGTCGTGAAATGGTCCTAACAAAGCAGCAACAGCTCCCTGGGGTCTTCTGCCAATTAGGGCAGACACCCACAGGGGGATCTCTTTGTCCCTGCCCTAGTTGGGATAAGGTTTGTGGCTGGGCCTCCCCTAGGGACCACCTGCCCTAATGAGGTCAGCAGGAGATGTGGCTGTAACAGATGGGGGAGGGGAGATTGTCTAGGGCTGAGTCAGCCACCTGGATCTCATTTTGCAAATGAGGAAACTGAGGCTCAGTGAGGAGCGGTGATTTGCCAATGGTACAAACAGTAAACCCTGGAAGCTCGAAGAGGACCTGGATAATCAGCTCCCGACATCCACATCCCTCAGGCCCCGATCCTGTGTATCCTTGAGCCATTTAGTCAACCTCTCTGAGCCTCCTTTGCCTCAGGTGTCATAATGGGAATAATAATATTTACCTGGGCCTGGAGGGTCAGGGACAAGGTGGTAATGAGGATCACAGAATACCAGACATGCCAGTCACTCAGAGGAGTCTTGAAACAGGGCAAAGGAGTATTTGGGGAAAGGGCCCTTCTGTGTCTACACTCTGTGCCTTCTCACCTTTGCCCAGGCTGTTCCCTCGGCTTGAAATGCCTTTCCTGGTCCTCTTTCTCCAGCTACCTTCTACTTACTGTTTGGTCTCAGCTCGACTGTCACTTCCACCAGGAAGCTCTCACTGATGCTCCCACACAGTGGGCTGACTTCTGCCTCATTGCTTCCCAGCCTCACCCTATGACGCTGCACCCTATCACCTGTTTACCCTCCATGGGCTCTGGGGCTCACATAGCACCATGCTAACCTTGTGTGCACCACAGCCCTAGAGCCCAGCACAGGCCTGGCACACAGTAGGTACAAATAATGATTGACTCCCTCACTGAGTGAGTGAACGGCTGCACCAATGAATGGAATTCACTGACATTCTCACCTCTCTTGACCCTCATTCCTCTTTGCAGAGAACCAGGATGCTAGTAGCTTGTATGATGCAACTGAATTTGAATCCCCTATGATAGGAGCTGCCTAGATGTACAGGCAGCTTTCAGTGCTAATTTGCTTTCTTTGGAATGGCCTGGTCAGGTAGGTGCTGTCAGGGAGATGCTGACTCTGGGCTGCCCACCTTTGGGGCTACTGGAACAGCAGAAAAGGCTGCTCTACAATCAATCAGCCAGGCCTGGATTTGAATCCTAATCCAAATGCCTTTACTTCCTTGGGCCATGGTTTTTCTCATCTGTGAAATGGACTTGCTGGTATGTGGAGGTTACAATTAGGGAAGGTCTTTTGGTGAGGGGGCAACACAGAGGCACAGTCTGTCCCACCTCCTGGCCTCCTCAGACAAGTTTGGCCCAAGTCCCAGCTCCCCATGTGATAGGCTTGAGAGACCCTCCTTATTGCTAATCCCCTCCACATGGATGCTGAGTGCTCTCTTGGGAAATTTCCATTGGGAGAAGGGCTAAAACTATTAATTTCCTGAGGGCTTACTATGTGCCAAGCAGGGCTATTCCAGCCCTCATTGTATTCTCTCCATTATTCACATTTAACAGATGAGGAAATTGAGGGTCAGAAAGAGAGAACAGGGCCCAAGGGTACACAGGTGGGAAGAGCGGGACATGAGACATGAATTTATGTCTCCCCTGCCCAGCTCTGAAACAGCCTCTTCTTGGATTACAGGTCCCTGTGATTCACAGAAAACACAAACCAAAACCCACCTCCTAATTTGGGACCCACAGATGGGAGAAGTTATTTTGCAGGCAGTGGGAGCCAGGCAAAGAAACCCCCTGAAGATACCACCATTGACTACTACTATTGTCGAGTGATCACTACCAGTAATAATAATCTACATTTTGAGCCTCACCACATGCCCTACCTATTGAGGACCCTCCTTAGGACAGATTCAAAATGTATCTGCATTTTAAAGATGAAGAAACTGAGGCTCAGAGAGATGAGGTGATTTGCTGGACGTTACCCAGCTGGGGAAAAACAGTGCAGTGATTTGAACCCTTGTAACACCAAAAGCTCATGCTCCTTGGCCAAGGGCTTTGTACAAGAATAGCACCAGGATGTTTGTTGATTGACTGACTGATTGAAAGAATGAATGAGTGAAAGGATAATTTCATGAAGGAATGGCCAGCTCTAGGATGCCTATGGGGACGGTAAAAAGCCTCTAAGTACAAACCAGGCCCCCCACCCCGCCCCAGATCTGCCTCCCAGCCTCCCATGGGGAATTCGATCTCTTGGCTCATGCAGTTGTGTGGGTGAGTAGACATCCGGTGAAGGCAGAGCAGGGGTAGGGGCTGGACTCCCCTGGTCTCTGTCCTGCCCCCAGATGCTCACACTCTTCATGACTTATTGTTTAACTTTACAAGCCCCTTGGCTTTTATGAGGGTTATTTATAAAGCTCTAGGCTTTGATCCGCAGCATAAAAAAAGCAAACTCCTGTGTCTGAAAATGTCACGGGGATTAGGGGAGCCTTTGAAGTCCCCTCTTGGCAGTCGGCTCCCGCCCAGCTTCCCCTGCAAAGGGCCTCCAAGCTCCAAGCGGTGGAAGTGGCCCCCGTCCTGTGAGTGACAGATGGGGGCCTCCCCCCTGGAATACTCCGCCCAGCCAGGCACTCTTTCCAGCCCCAGACACAAACTGGGCCTCCTTGGTCTCCAGATGTTGGCAACATCTGTCTCTAGTGTTTATGGACAGCCAGAGGCTGCTATCTCGTGTCCCTGAGCCCTTCAGTAGGGACTGCAGGGGATCTAAAAAATGGATTATAATTGCTGTTTTATTGGTCAGGAGGGAGACAGGGAACATACATAGGAAAGAATAACGAATAGCTCCTAGAGAGCTAAGTGGCTGGATCTGAGATGGTCTCCTCCAGTCCTCCAAGCTCTAGGTCTAACCTTCCACCCTGCTGGTAAGGAGGGACCCTCCTTTGTTTCTTCCCCTCTAGTCAGTGGGGCACAGCTGGAGGGGTTTGGGCTAGCTCACAGAGGCAGTGGAGAGATAGTCCTAAGAAGGCAGTCCATAGAAGCAGCAGCGTCTCTCTGCAGTAATGCCCCAGTGGCATGAGGCCAGAGGGGCAAAGGCAGTGACCTTGCTCAACTCCCTCAGTACAACAGTGCCCTCAGTGCTTCTGGGTTGTTTCCTTCTTTGTTCCCTCTGGATCTCAAAGGACCTCCAAGCATTGCAGTAGCTGAACACAGGGGAGATGAAGTCCCAGCTTGCCCTCTCTGTGCTGTGTGATCTTGGGCAAGCCCCTCCCTTCTCTGAGCTGCCTTTCTGCAATTTCCAAAATGCAGAGCCTCCTATCCTGCAAGGTGGTGTGAGGTCATTGCAGGGAGCATGGGGGCTACTTGGTAGCCCTGGAAGAAACCCAAGGTCCCTCCTTCCTTCTCCCTAAGCCCAGTTTCTTGTCTCAGAAGCCGGTGCCCCAGGGAAAAGGCAGTTTTGTGTGTGTGGCGGGGGGAGTCAGGGGAATATTCTGTATGTTATAACTTGATTGTGTTGTTGTTGATCTGACTATAAACATTTGTGAAAGCTTATCCACTACACACTTAAAATTAGTGGATCTGTTATACATAAATTTACTTCATAAAACTAAAAATGCAAAATAAAGGTTAAAAATCACATGCATATAGAAAATAATCTCAGGGAAGCATGTAAGATTAAAGACTAAACGAGGCAAACTCTCTCCAGGCTTCATTTCTGCTTGTCAAAGGCAAGGAGGCATTCACTGATTCAGTCACTCACTCACTCAACTAACATTTACTGACTGTTCACAAGGTGCCATACACCATGTAGCTATTTTTTCGTTTTTTTTTTTTTCAGACAGAGTCTCAATTAATCGCCCTGTGTAGAGTTCTGTAGCATCACAGCTCACAGAAAACTCAAACTCCTTGGCTTAAGGGATTCTCTTACCTCAGCCTCCCAAGTAGCTGGGACTATAGGCACCTGCCACAATGCCTGGCTATATTTTTGCTATTGTTATAGATGTCATTGTTGTTTTTAGCAGGCCCAGGCTGGGTTCGAACTCGACAGCCTCGGTATATGTGGCTGGCGCCCTAACCACTGTGCTATGGGCGTTGAGCCCCATGTGGCTACTTTTTTATTTTCTTTGAGACAGAGTCTCAAGCTGTCTGCCCTGGGCAGAGTGACCCCTGGCGTCACAGCTCACAGCAACCTCTAACACTTGGGCTTAAGCAATTCTCTTGCCTCAGTCTCCCAGGTAATTGGGACTACAGGCACCAGCCGCAACGCCCTGCTATTTTTTTTTTTTTTTGGTTGTTGTTGTCATTGTTGTTTGGCATACCCAGGCTGGATTCGAACCCTCCAGCTCCGGTGTATGTGGCTGGCGCCCTAGCCACTTGAGCTACAGGTGCCAAGCCCCATGTAGCTACTTTTAAACAATTGTGTGTAGGGGTGAATATATATGGGCATCTCCATAAACATTTTCTGAATATACCTTCAACAGTCTAACTTGCACTGGCAGCTCAGCTTAGAAAGAGTTATGTGTGAGCATGTTCACACGTCTCTCATACTTTTTTCTTTTTTGAGACAGAGTCTCACTTTGTCACCCTCCGTAGAATGCCATGGTGTCATAGCTCACAGAAACCTCAAACTCTTGGGCTCAAGTGATGCTCTTGCCTCAGCCTCCCAAGTAGTTGAGATTATAGGCACTGGCCATAATGCCAGGCTATTTTTAGAAACCAGGTCTTGCTCTTGCTCAGGCTGGTCTCAAACTCGTGAGCTCAAGCGATCCACCTGCCTCAGCCTCCCCAAGTGCTAGGACTACAGGCATGAGTCATCACACCCAGCCATACTTTTTAAAGACTATAGAGGAGTCAAAAAAATGGACCAAATTTATTAAACCTGATTAAATCTGTCTTTTTTTTTTTTTTTTTTGAGACAGGGCCTCACTCTGTTGCCCAGAGTAGTGGTAGTACAATCATAACTCACTGCAACTGTGAACTCCTGGGCTCAACCCTTCCTCTTACTTCAACCTCCCAAGTAGCTAGGACTGTAGGTTTGTGCCACTATGCTGGATTAATTTTTCTTTTCTTCTTCTTTTTTTTTTTGTAGAGATGAGGTCTTTCTGTGTTGCCCAGGCTGGTCTTGAACACCTGGGTTCAAATGATCTTCCCACCTCAGTTTCCCCAAAGTGCTGGGAATATGGGCATGAGCCACTGTGCCCAAACTTACTATTGTTTTTAAATAAAATTATACCAATAAGGTTTATAATAAACTTATGTACACATGCATACATATAACACATGCATTTCCCCTCCAAGAGTTGAGACCATGCCACTGCAATTGGGCAATGTGGATAGAGCAGGAGGAATGGGGTACTTGAGGAACTAAAGCTGGAAATGAGGCTCAGAGGTGGAATGCCAGGCTCAGAGAGGGAGATAAGTTGCTCTAAGACACACAGCCAGGAAGTGATAGAGTTGAAGTAATTCAAGGGTTGCTGATTCTGTCCTGTGTCCTCTGCTTCCCTCTCTCTACCAGGGCTCCAGCCCACTTGTCTTAGGTGCAAAGCTGGGGTTATTTGGATTTAGGACATTAACCCAGCCCAGCCCTAGAATCCCACAAACAGAGCCATTTGTCAGGCCTCCAAGTGCCAATTAGTAGGGCACGAGCCTGATTAGTCATTGTGGCATGGCAGATTTGGGAGAATTAATCAGGCCAGAGGCGATAGCAGGAAGGGGGAAGAAAAGAGGGGAGGAGAAAGGAGAGTGTGGGTGCTGGGGGAGGAGGATGTGGGTGGCAATCCTTATAAGTAGGTGACCATGCAGCCTACCTGGGGAGGACGTCCTGGGAGACGCCAGTGGTGGGAGGATATTCTAGGGGCCTGTCCACCCTTCCCTAAAAACACAGCACTAGTTTGTACGTCACTGTGGCTGGGAAAATGAGCACAGGCTTGAGGGCTCCATGGATGGGCCCCTGCCTCTCATGCCTGGAAGTCAGAGGTTAGAAGGAGGTGCACTCCAGGGACAGTGAGCAAAATGTCAGGAACTGTCTCCCACCTGCTAGATTGGACTAGCTCTTCCAGGCAGGTAGGTCCCACCTGACCCCACCTCGAAGATGGTCATCTTAAAAGCTGGGCAGTTTTTCAGCTCATGCCAATGTGCTCACCTTTTAAAATGTATTGCCACAAGGATGGCAGGGAACCCTTCCAGGGTCATTGTTGGAATTAGAAAAAGGTACCCCCTCTTTAGGCAGACGAAGTAGGAAAAAGTACCCCTGTGTATGCAATAATTATAAAGAGGCAACACTTTCTCCAGGCCATTAAAGGCTTTTAGTACAAGCCTCAGCTAGTGGATCTGGAACTGAATTTCGGGTACATTTTACCCTGAGCCCCACTCCCTCAACCAGGTGCCCAGGGAGGGGGGCACAACCTGAACAACTGGACCCTTCAGGCCTGTTCCCATCTTCAGACCCCAAAAACCTTCCTGGGCCCCATGTAACACCATGGAAAGAACAGAGACTCTGGAATCAGCTAGCACTGGGTCCAAATCCCAGCACTGCTTCCAGCACTGAAGGTATCTTCTCACTCCCTTTGCTGGGCCTCATTTTTCTCATCTCAAGAATAGGGATGATAACAGCCCTTCCATCCCAGGGCTAATGGCTGATAAAGAAGACCACACGCACAGGCATGTGTAGCATATTATAAGTTCCTAGTACACTTTTATGCCTTCATTTCCTGGTACCAGCACAGATCCAAGGCTGCAGCCTCCTAAGAACCGCATCTGCCCATTTCCCTGGAGCCTGAGCATGAGTGAGGCTGGCGAGTGGCTGAGGACTGAGCCTGAAGTCTGGTTTAGGGAGGCCAGATCCAGACCTCAGAGCAGTGGCCCTTGGCTTACTGGGGTCAGGGACCCCTTTGGGCATTTGATAGAAGCTAGTGACTCTCTATCTAGAAAAATGCATCTGAACACATAACATTGCATATTATTTCAGGAATTCATGGACACAGTAAGACCTACCAATGGACCCCAGAGAACTCCCACTCGGAAGCATCAGGCTCTGCTCCCTCAGGGAGGCCATCAGGGTTCCAGATTCTTCTACCTGAGAAGGAGAGAAGGAAGGAAGGAAACTGACAACTACTATGGGGACCTCACATGTATCACCTCTTCTAAGGCTCTCAGCCATCCTGGGGAGTAGCAACTATTCCCACATTATAGATGAGGATGCTGAGATTCCAAGAGGTAAAGAGACTTGTCCAAGGTCACATAGTTAGCTAGTGACAGAGCCAGGACTTGACTCTTGCTATTTAGTTGAGGCCTTTTCCTGATGGACAAATGCCCGGGGAGTGGAAGGCCTGGTTTCTCTGGTCTGATCCTGAATGCTAGGGAATGTCAGCTGCTCTGTGTCCAACTCCTCCCACACGCTCCTGTCACTCCCAGGGCGGCTAGAGCCTTACTTGCTGCTGCTGCCAAAAGACATCCATGCTCCAGTCTCCAGATTATCCTGGCTTGGTCCCTGGATCAAGTCAGATCAAAGTACTCTTCCTGCAGAACTGCCCACCCAGCGCCACACACCGCTGGTGCCCTTGGCAGCCACGGAGTGTTGATATGAGAAAGAATCACACGTGAAATGCAAAACTGCTATCAAGAAACTGCTCCATGATGTTGTCCACGATCGTTCTAGTCTCAAATAACCCAGGGGACACATTCCTCTCAGGATTCAGCACCAAAAAAAGTCTCTCCCTCTCTGAAAATCTCATAGTTTTATTATACTTCCCTTAAATTTTGCTTCAGGTGGACCAGGAGAACTAGGAAAACTAACTTATTTGCCTTTTTTTACCATGGCTTCTTGGAAACTCAGGATCAGATTTAGACTTCAATTGTTTTACTTTAACCTAGATTTTCTGATACAATTTCTCTCCTCATATGCCATCAGAGGAAAAAAACATATTTCTCCCCCCAGAATGTGCCTTTTAAACAATTTCTAAGGGAATGTATTGACCTTGCAACATTATGAAAAGCAGAGAGAGAGAGCAGTTGGAGAATGAAGCTTTTGTGCGCGTGTGTGAGCGCATCTCTCCAATTCCCCCATCCAATAGCATCCCAGGCCTTTCTCCTGGGTCACCGCCTTTATACTTGACTCTTGTATTTTATTTCTAATTTTAATGGTATAACTAGGCAGGAATTTTATTTTAATGTTAATTACTGCAAGTCATTTTGGAAGTAACACAGCTATATAAAGCACTATTTATCTTTCAATGTACACATGCACACACACTTAAAAACACACATGCACCCTGGTCTGAAGTCCCCTGGGCTCTTTGCTTTCTGGGATTCTGCCCTAGCATTCTGGAGCCTGGGGTTGGATAAGAAGATATGGCAGGACCTGTAATGTTGCTTCTCTTTCCCCAAGGTTCCTGAAGATCTTTACCACTTTCATATTGACCTGGTGGGGCCTAGCAAAGGGAATTAGAAATGAGGCTGGGGGCTTGGCGCCTATAGCTCAACCGGCTAAGGCACCAGCCACGTACACCTAAGGTGGTGGGTTCGAATCCCCAGCCCGGACCTGCCAAACAACAATGACGGCTGCAACCAAAAAATAGCCGGGCGTTGTGGTGGGCACCTGTGGTCCCAGCTACTTGGGAGGCGGAGGCAAGAGACTCGCTTGAGCCCAGGAGTTGGAG
>CAUYTI010113489.1:0-23483 GCA_963575145.1 Galago senegalensis | reverse complement strand
GTACTTTCTATTTTGGTTGCTGATACAATACTATCTTTCTTTTTCTAATATTATTTTGTAATTCTTTTTTATATAGGAATATAATTGATTTTGTATAGTTATTTTGAAGTTAGCTACATTGCTGAATTTTTCTATTGTTTTGGTAACTTGAAAGTAACTTGGTAACTCAGAAGTAATGAAATTTGTTTTTTTTTTTAACAAACCATTGGGATTATTAAGTTATAATTGTACTATCTATGATTTTCAACTTTACTAGGAGTGGTGCTAATGAGTACACTTATCTCATAATTGATTTGTAGATAATGCTTTTGTTTCCTCACAAAATTGATATATTTGTCCCAATCTTATCTTCAATGATTATGTCAATGTTTTGCCTGTAGTTGATGTTCTGTAAATATTCATGGAATAAAGGAGCCTGAAATTTTTTTAAAAAATGCTGGTGGCACTGCATTGGTGTAAAAATCATGCTAGTACCTCTGCATTGGCATAAAAATTGTGCTAGTGCTACTGCATTGGCATATAAAATGCACTAGTGGTAATTCATTGGTGTAAAAAAACATGTAAGTACCTCTGCATTGGCATTAAAAAAGCACTAGTGGTACTGCACTGGTGTAAAAAACGTGCTAGTGTCACTGCATTATGCAAAAAATGCTCAGGTGGCACTGCATTGGTGTAAAAAATGCTCTAGTACATCTGCATTGGTGTAAAAAAAGTGCTAAAGTCTCTGCATTGGCATAAAAAACGTGCTAGTGCCTCTGCATTCGCACAAAAAATGCACTAGTAGCACTGCATTGGTTGAAAAAATTCTCTGGTGGCACTATTGTTGTGAAAAACATGCCAGTGCCTCTGCGTTGGTGTAGAAAACATGCAAGTACCTCTGCATTGGTGCAAAAATGTGCTAGTGCCACTACATGGGCTGAAAAATGTGCTGATGGCACTGCATTGGTATAAAAAACATGCTGGTGGCACTGCACTGACATGCCAGGACAGCTAGTGGCACTGCATAGGTGTAAATAATGCGCTAGTGGCACTGCATTGGCATAAAAACACAATAGTGGCACTGCATTGGCTCACCAGAATGTGCTTCTGGCACTGCATAGGTGTAAAATGCATGCTAGTGGCACTGCTTTGGCATAAAATACGTGCTAGTGGCACTGCATTGGCATAAAAAACATGCTGGTGGTACTGAATTGGCATAAAAAAAGGTGCTAGCAGCACTTCTTTGGCACAAAAATCACTCTAGTGGTACTGCATTGGTGTAAAAAACACACTAGTGCCTCTGCATTGGCATAAAAAACCACGCTAGTGCTTCTGCACTGGGGTAAAAATTGCGCTAGTGCCCCGGCATTGGCATAAAAAGTGTGCTAGTGGTACTGAATTGGCATTAAAAAGGCTCTAGTGGCACTTCTTTGGCATAAAAATCGCTCTAGTGCCACTGCATTGGCGTGCCAAGATGCACTATTGGCACAGCATTGGCATGCAAAATTGTTCTATTGTCACTGCATTAGCATGAACAAATGCACTAGTGCCACTGCATTGGCGATGAAAAACGCGCCAGTGCTAGTGCATTGGTGTGGGAAAACACACTAGTGCCACTGCATTGGCATAGAAAATGCACTATTTCCACTGAATTGGCATGTAAAAACATGCCTGTAACACTGCATTGGCACAGAAAAATGCACTATTTCCACTGAATTGGCATGTAAAAACATGCTAGTGATACTGCATTGGCATGGAAAAATGCACTAGTGGCACTCCATTGGCCAGGAAAAACACGCTAGTGCCGCTACATTGGCACACCAAGATGCACTCGTTGCACTGCTTTGGGGTGTCAAGATGTGCTAGTGCCACTGCATTGGCACTGAAAATGCTCTAGTGCCACTGCATTGGTGCGCCAAAATGCAGTAGAGGCACGGCATTGGCGAGCCAAGATGTGCTTGTGCCAATGCATTGGCGCGAAAATCGTGCTAGTGCCAGTGCATTGGTGTGCCAAGACATGCTTGTGGCAATGATCGGCATGCCAACATGTGCTAGTGTCACTGCATTGGCATGGGAAAAGGCAATATTGCCACTGCACCGGTGGGGAAAAACCCGCTAGTGCCACTGCATTGGCCCGTGAAATCGCGCTAGTGCCGCTGTGTTGGCACACCAAGACACACTAGTGGCACTGCAATGGCACGCCAAGATGTGCTAGTGTTGGCATGGAACAGTGCGCTAGTGTGACTGCATTGGCACAGAAAAGCGCACTAGTACCAGTGCATTGGCACAGAAAAACATGCTAGTGCTACTGCATTGGTGTAGAAAAACATGCTAGTGCCACTGCATTGCTGCAAAAAGCACACTAGTACCATTGCATTGGCAAACCAAGACTTGCGAGTGGCATGGCATTGGCATGCCAAGAGGTGCTAGTGCCACAGCATTGGCACGCAGAAACGCTCTAGTGCCACTGCATTTGCGTGGGAAAAGGCCCTAGTGCCACTGCATTGGTGTGGAATTACATGCCAGTGCCACTTCATTGGCATGGGAAAATGTGCTGAGACCACTGCATTGACACAGAAAAACATGCTAGTGCCACTGCATTGGCACACCAAGATGCACTATGGGCACTCCATTGGTGCGCCAAGATTTGCTGATGTTTTTGCAGAAAAATGCGCTAGTGCCACTACACAGGCGCAGAAGAACGTGCCAGTGCCACTGCACTGGCAGGGAAAAACATGCTAGTGCCACTGCATTGGTGCACCAAGATACACTAGTGACACTGCATTGGCACAACAAGACATTCTAGTGTTTTTGTGGAAAAGAGCACTAGTGCCACTGCATTGGCGAGGGAAAATGTGCTATTGCAACTGCATTGGCAAGGAAAAATGTGCTAGTGCCAATGCATTGGTGTGGAAGAACACGCTAGTGCCACTGCATTGGCACACCAAGATGCACTAGTGGCAGTGCATTGGTGCGCCATGATGTGCTAATGTTGGTGTGGAAAAACGCTCTAGTGTGACTGCAATGGCACACAAAAAGGCACTAGAGCCACTGCATTGGCATGGAAAAAAGCACTAGTGCCACTGCATTGGTGCATAAAAATAAGCCAGTGCCACTCCATTTGTGGTGGGAAAACACACTAGTGCCATGGCATTGTCACACCAAGACACACTAGTGCCACTGCATTGGCATGGATATATGCACTACTGTGACTGCATTAGCACGAAAACTGCACTAGTGCAACTGCATTGGCACAGAAAAACATGTGGTTGCCGCTGAATTTGGGTGCCATGATGTGCTACTGCCCCTGTATTGGCACAGAAAAACATGCTATTGTTACTGCATTGGTGGGGAAAATGCACTATTGCCACTGCATTGGTGCAGTAAAGAGCAGTAGTGCCACTGCATTGGCGAGAAAAACCTGTTAGTGCCACTGCATTGGCTTGCCAAGATGCGCTAGTGCCACTGCATTGCCACACCAAGACATGCTATCAGCACTGCATTGGCATGCAAAGATTTGCTACAGTTGGCATGGAATAATGCGCTTGTGCCACTGCATTGGTGAGGGGAAAATGCTAGTTCCTCTGCATTGGCACAGAAAATTGCGATAATGCCACTGCATTGCTGAGGGAAAACTTCTAGTGCCACTGCATTGGTGTGGAAAAACATGCTAGTGCCATTGCATTGGTGCAGAAAGATGCTCTAATGCCACTGCAGTGTCACAGGAAAATGCACTAGTGCCACTGCATCGGTGAGCCAAAATGCACTAGTGCCACTGTATTGGCATGGAAAAATGTGCGAGGGCTACTGCACTGGCATGGAAAAATGCGCTAATGTCACTGCATTGGTGAGCCAAGATGCGCTAGTGCCACTGCATTGGCACAGAAAAATGCACCATTGCCACTGAATTAGTGTGCCGTGATGTGCTAGTACTCCTGCATTGGCACAGAAAAATGCATGAGTGATACTGAATTTGCACAGAAAAAGTGCTAGTGCCACTGCCTTGGTGCAGAAAAACGCACTTGTGCTACTTCATTGGCCTGGTAAAATGCGCTGTTGCTACTGCATTGGTGGGGGAAAACGCACTTGTGCCACTGCATTGGCACAGAAAAATGTGCTAGTGTCACTGCATTTGCACACCAAGACATGCTATTGGTGTGCAAAGATTTGCTACTGTTGATGTGGAATAGCACGCTTGTGCCACTATATTGGCACCGAATAAAGCACTAGTTCCTCTGCATTGGCATGGAAAATCGCAATAATGCCACTGCCGTGCTGCAGGAAAACTTGCTAGTGCCCCTGCACTGGCACAGAAAAATGCGTTAATGCCACTGCATTGGTGTGGGAAAATGTGCTAATACCACTGCAATGGCATGGAAAAACACTCTAGTGGCACTGCATTGCCGTGATCAAGGCGCACTAGTGGCACTGCATTGGTGCACCAACATGCACTAGTAGCACTGCATTGGCATGCCTATGCACACTAGTGGTACTGCATTGTGGCACCAATACACGCTAGTGGCACTGCATAGGTGCGCTGAGATGCACCACTGGCATTGCATTTACACTCCAACACACGCTATTGGCATTGCATTTATGTGCTTCTGGCACTGCATTTACGCACCGACACATGCTAGGGGCACTGCATTCACATGCCAAGACACACTGTGCATTTACATGCCAACAAGTGCTAGTGGCACTACATTAACACACCAAGACGTGCTAGTTGCACCACATTTACATGCCAAGACACACCAGTGGCAATACTTTTACATACTAGTGACACTGCATTTACATGACAACATCTGCTAGTGGCACTGCATTTACATGCCAACACACACTAGTGGCACTGCATTTACATGCTAGTGGTACTGCATTTACATGCCAACACACACTAGTGGCACTGCATTTACGTGCTAGTGGTACTGCATTTACATGCTAACACACGCTAGTGGCACTGCATTTATACACCAAGACACAGTAGTAGCACTGCATTTACATGCTAGTGGTACTACATTTACATGCCAACACACACTAGTGGCACTGCCTTTACATGCCAGGACATGCTAGGGAGCACTGCATTTACACACAAAGACATGCTTGCAAGCACTGCATTTACACACCAGGGAGTTTCCCTTCATTGCATTTACATGCCAAAACATGCTTGTGAGCACTACATTTACACACCAATACATGGTAGGAAGCACTGCATTTACACCCAAACACACACTTGTGAGCATTGTATTTACATGCCAAGACACACTAGGGAGCACTGCATTTACAAGCCAACACACACTTGGACATCTGAATTGTTATTTTGTTGTTGCTACTGTAAATGGCATTGCAATGATTATTATTGCACCTGTATCCTTGTGTATATAATTAATTACAAGTCTCTAGAATATATATCTAGGAGTAGAATAACCACATTGGCTTGATTACCTCTAATTATTGACTAATTTCAATAAGGCTGCTATGAACATCCTTGTACATTTCTTTTGGTGCACATACATACTCACTTCTCTTGAGTTTATATCTAAAGGTGGAAGTTCAAAATCACAGGATGGGCTTACGTTTAGCTTTCAAAAATACTGCCAAACAGCTAACCAAAGTGGTGGGATGAATATACTCTCTCATCAGCAATGTATAAGAGTTCTGGTTGCTCTATATTTGTGTCAACATATGATATATTAGACTTGTTAATATTAGCTATCCTGGTGAGTGTGTACTGATATCTTACTAGGGTTTTCTTCTTCTCACCCCCCCCCAATTTACATTGAATTTACATTTCCCTAATAAATAATTCAATTACCACCTTTTAATATATTTCAAATATTTCCAAATAAGAGAAATAGGATGATACAGTCTAAAAAAGTTGATTTCATGGAAGTAGAGAGTCATAAAATTGAAATTCCCTTGGTCACACCCTTTCCCATTCTAGTCCTCTTCCTCCCCAGAGACAACCACGACCATGAATTTGCTAAGTACTCTCCCAGTCCATGTTTTATATCTAAGCTATATTTATGTTTCCATAAAAACTTAGAGTATTTCTTTATGAGGTTTTCAAATTCGCATAATTGCTTTCATGCTGCAACCTGCTCTGTTTTCATTCAATATTGTTTTCACACATGTTGATACACATAGATCTAGTTATTAATTCCATCCACCAAATAGAAGTCCACTGAATGACTACAGCACAATTTATTTATCCCCCTCCAGTTGATTGGTGCTGGGGCTGTTTCAGTCTTCTTATGTCACAAACTGCTACAGTTAACATCCTTGTACATATCTCTTAGTGCACAATGAGAGTCCATGTCTGTGTTCACCTTGATTCCTCCCCAAGAAGCAGACAAAAGGCAATGGTTAAACTCTTAGTCTCTTGAGTTTTCAATCTGGTTTTCATTTTCAGTCCCAGGGCCTGTTATGGTTCCCAGACACTGTTGAGGTGTGACTTTGTCCCTCACTAAGAAAGAGAAAGGAGCTGTGTCTGTCACCAGACCTGAGCCTAAATTATTTCCCTTAATTTTCATTTGTAATCAACACATAACTGTACATATTTGATGCTTCAACACATGTATATATTGTATATTGATCAACTCAGAGTGATTACCACATCCATCACTTTAAACCTTTATCATTTCTCCATAATTGCAACATTGGACATCCACTTTCCTAGCTATCTTGATAATGTTGTTATTTGCTATAGTCACCGTACCATGTACCAGAACATCAGAACTTATCCTTCAGTCTACTGTAACTGTACCTGCTGACCGATCTCTCCCTTCCCCCTCCCCACCTTTCCCAGCCTCTGATAACCACTATTCTTCTCTCTACTTCCATGAAATCAACTTTTTTAGACTCCATGCAAGTGAGATCATGTAGTGTTTGTCTTTCTGGGCTTGGTCCTGAGCCTAAATTAACTATCACATCCTTACAGTAGGATTTACACATATTCCAAGTTCCAGAAGGTCATTCGGTCACATGGATTTTATTCCAGTAAAAGACTTGAGGTACTCTTTGATTTCAAACAGGACAACCACAACTTCTTCTGTTTTTAAAGACTAGCTTTTTATCTTAATTGGCATCTGTCATCTCTTTGTACTGCTATAACTAAAACCACAGACTGGCTAATTTATAAAGAACAAAAAAATTGTTTCTTGCAGTTCTGGAGGCTGGGAAGTCCAAGACCAAGGCACTGGCATTCAGTGTCTGGAGAGGGCCTTTTTGCTGCATTTTCACAAGACAGAAGGGACAGAAAGGAATGACCCACTGATCCCCTAAAGGCCACCTCTAAATTCTATCATATTGGCAATTAAGTTTCAACATATGAATTTCAGAGGACACAGTCACATGGTAGCAGTTTATCTTCCTCTGTGCACTGTTGCCCACTCTCTCCTTAAAACTTGTCTTGAGGATCCAGCTAGCTCACTGACTTGTCGCTTCTTCTTGGGCCCCTGCTGACTTCTCCTTCTCTGTGATCATTCAACTCAGTGGTTTCCTACAAGTTTCTCCTTGAGCTATTTGTTCTTCTCACTCTGTGCTCTCTCCAAGCCATCTCATTCCCTCTCAGAATTGTAACTAACATTCAAGGGCTTTTGAATCTTTATTCTCAGACCTGCTTTTCCCCCTCAGGTCTCTTATATCCAGTCACTGATAGGACTTATGAACGTAATGTTCCCTACAGAAACCTTGTGGAAGAAACTTCTAGTTGTTGCCTAATATCATATCTCACATTCCTGTTTTGTAATAAATAGATGGACCCATGCATTCCTGAAATAAAGACTATATTTCCCTCAAGACTAATTTTGTTTTGCAATTAGGAGTGGTGATGTGACTAAATTGGGAACAACCAGGTATAAGCAGAGACATCCCATGATGTCTCTGAAATGTCCCTAGAAGGAAGAGGGGCAGGCCCCCCCACCTTGCTTCTTCCTGCTCCCTGAGAGGCAGGCATGAGGCTGGATTTCACATCAGAGAATAGAAGCTGCTTACTGCGCATGGCAGCAAAACGAAAGATCCTTGATCCCTGATGTTGTGGAACTGCTATGCCAACCAATCCTGGACTACCAATGCCTACATGCATGAGAAATAACATAAAATGTCATCAGTGACAAAAAAGCCACTCTTTTGAGGGTTTCTGATCCTTAAGTTGAAACTAATCCTCTTATATGACACCTCAAATAAATCTCACCTGGAATCTCTCAAGTCTGGACTCGTAAGTTTCATAGACAGTCATCTCCTAAGCAAATGTGAGTCCTTTTTCAGTGACTGTATTGGTTTGCTGCGGCTCCCATACACAGCATCACAAACTGGGTAGCTTAAAATGATAGAAATGTATTCTCTTACGGACTTCTGGAGGCTAGAGGTTTGCAATCGAGATGTTGAAGGCCCTAAGAGAAACTCTTCCCCATGCCTCCCTCTTAGCTTCTGCTGGTTGCTGGCAATCTTTGCCATTCTTTGGCTTGTGGAAGCGTCATCCTGATCTCTGCTTCCATCTTCACGTAGCATTCCCACTGTGCATCCTGGTCTGTGTCTCTTCTTTTCCTATTAGGACACCAGTCATATCCTCTCAGGCCCATCTTAGTTCAATACAACCTCATCCTAGCTTGATTACACCTGCAAAGAGCCTACTTCCAAGTAAGATCACATTTCACAGATACCGGAGGTTAGGATTGCTAACCCTCCCCTCTTTGGGGGAGGACACATTTTAATCCATGATAGTGACAAAAGCCTATAGTAACCAAAGTCATATTAAAGAAGAAGCATAAAGTTATGCCACCTACTCTCAAGCCTTACTATAAAGTGACAATAATTAAAACAGTGTGGCATTTGCTGAGGATAAGCAAATGGACCAATGACACAGAATAGACTGCAAAAATAGAGATACATATATTTGGTTAATTGATTTATACAAAAGGTATCAGTGTTATTCAGTGAGGAAATAAAAGTTTTTTCAACCGTGGAGCTGGAATAACTGAATATCTCTATGGAAAAATTTTACTATAATGTCTACCACATAGCTCACACAAAAATTAATTTGAAATAGACTATAAGCCTAAATATAAAGACTAAAACTACAAACCTCTTAAATTTAAAATTAATGTGACGGTACAATCAATTTGATTACAATGTTTGTATTTGTTAGGAAGTGTCCCTGTTGCAGTGTCCCACACCCAGGAGGTGTGCCATATACCCTTGCATTGTGTCCATTCAGTGGGAGCATACCAACCTCTCCTCTCCCCACTTCCCCCATCTTGAACTGAATTGAGTTTTTCTCTTATGTGGGTGTGTATTAGATCATCTACTGACTTCATATTAGTATTGAGTACATTGGATACTTGCTTTTCCATTCTTGTGATACCTTACTAAGTAGAATGTATTTCAATTCCATCCAGGTTAATACAAAAGGTGTGAAGTCTCCATCATTTTATAGCTGAATAGTATTCCATGGTGTACATATACCACAGTTTATTGATCCATTCCTGGGTTGATGAGCATTTAGGTTGTTTCTACATCTTGGCACTTCTGAATTGAGCTGTGAAGAACAATCTAGTGCAAATGTAAAACTATAAAACTTTCAGAAGAAAACATAGAAGAATATCTTCATGACCTTGATATAGGGAAAGATTTTTTAGACAGATTACAAAAAGCACTAATAATTTTTTAAAATTTGAAAAATTAGACCTTATCAATATTTTTTTTAAAAAATGTTTTTTGAGACAGAGTCTCACTCTGTTGCCCTGGCATCCTAGCTCACAATAACCTCAAACTCTTGGCTTCAAGTGATCCTCCTGTCTCAGCCTCCTAAATATAGCCGACAAGTGCCTATCACAATGCCCAGCTAAGTTTTCTGTATTTTAGTAGAGACAGGGATCTTAACTCTTGCTCAGGCTGGTCTCAAACTCCTAAGCTCAAGCAATCCACCTGCCCCAGCCTTCCAGAGTGCAGGATTACAGGCGTGAGCCATGGCGCCTGGCCTAAAAGAATAGCTTTTGTTCACCAAAGACACCATTATAAAAAACAAAAGGCAAGCCACAGACCGAAAGAAAATATTGTAATACATATATCTGACCAAGGCTTTGTTTTTAGGACATAGGAAGATCATCTAAAAATTACTCCTAAGAAGACAACTTGCCTAAAATTTTTAATGGTCAAAACACTTAAATTTACACCTCATATAGAGTATATACTATGTATAGAAGACCAATAAACACATGAAAAGTCAAATATATAATTACCCTATAATCTAGCAATTCTCTTACATATTTACCCTGGGAAAATTAAAAACAATATAAAAATGAATACTTATTCATAGTAGAAAAAACTGGTATTTTTCATAACCAAATGTTCATCACTAAAAGAATGAACACACAACTATGATGTATTCATACAGCAAACTGCTATTTAAGGCTGGACATGGTGGCTCACACCTGTAATCCTAACATTTTAGGAGGCCATGGTAAAAAAGATCCCTTAAGGCTAGCTGTTTGAGACCAGTCTGAGCAAGAGCAAGACCTTGTCTCTACAAAAAATAGAAAAATTAGCCAGTTGTGGTGGTGGGTGCCTGTACTCCCAGCTACTCCAGAGGCTGAGGCAGCAGGATCCTTTGAGCTCAGGAGTTTTCGATTGCAGCATGCTACAATCCAGTAGTGATGCCACTACTCTCTATCCAGGGTAACAAAGGAAGACCCTGTCTCAAATTAAAAAAAAAAAATACCTCAGCCATACAATGAATTAGTAACACACACAATAATGTGGATGAATCTTAGGAACTTGATGTTTGCAAGGGTGCTGTAGTGGGTGGAATAATGGCCTCTCGGCTATGTCTATCCTCATCCCCACAATCAGTGAATGTGTCCCTTTGAATGGCAAAAGGGACTTCATGTGATTAGAAATTTTCAGATAGGAAGATGGTTCTGGATTATCCAGGTGGGTCCAATCTAACCCCATAAGTTGTTAAAAGTGGAAGACCTCTCCTGACCATGGGGGGAAGGAGTGGTGACTATAGAAGAATGATGCTGGCTTTGAAGATGAAGGCAGATGCTGGCTTTGAAGATGAAGGCAGGGGCCATGGGCCAAGAAATGTGGGTGGCCTCTAAAAGCTGGAAAAGACAAGGAAATAGAGCTTGTCCCTAGAGCTCCCAGAAAGAACACAGCTCCACCAACACCATGGCTTTAGCCCAGCACGATCCTTGTTAGACTTCTAATATTATATATATATCTAACTATTTTAAATTATACATGAACTTTATGGATGCCCTGTGTATATATTTATATCTATATATTGTATTTATTAAGTAATAATTTGTATTAAAATTGATATTATTTTAAGCTACTAAGTTTGTGATAATTTGTTACAGCAACAGCTAGCAGACTAAGAGAAGTGCATACTATATGGTCCCATTCATGCAAATCCAGGTTCAAAAACAGGTCAAATTAATCCCTGGAGCTGTGAGTCAAATGGATGGTTGTCTCCCGAGAGGGCACACCCTAGGGAGAGGGCATAAGGGAACGTTCAGAAACTATTGTTCTGTCTCTTGATTTGGATGATGGTTGCAGCGGCGTAGACATCTGTCAACAACCATTGAACTATACACATAAGATTTATTATGCACTTTGCTGTACATAAAACATACCCCTGTCATAATTTTTTAAAAGCAGGAGCAGCCACGCAGGTTGCCTTCCCGAGTGTCTTCTATTCTTAAGTTCTAGTCTGTTTCCCTTTGCAAGAGAAAGCACACTCCCTTCATTGCTTCCAGACCCACAAAATCACCATCTTCCAGACAAAATGCCACTGTTCTAACCACCCTAAAAAGTCCCAGGAAAGCCTAGGGTTTCTCTGGCCAGCAGGGTCTGCAGGAGGGAGGAGAAACAACCCTGGCACCTAACACGTCTCAGGCCCTGTACGTTTCTTTCCTGTTCTTGTGACAAGCCCATGAAGTCAATATAAGATTTTTTCCATTTTACAAATAAGACAGTTGAATGATTTTATATTTCGAAATATCTGGAAAAGAAGACTTGAAATATTCCCAACACACAGAAATGATGAATACACCAGGTGACAGACGTCCTAAACACCCTGACTTGGTCATTACACATCCTAGGCATGTAACAAAATATGTGTACATATGCCCATACATATATACAATCCTATGTATCAATACGAAATTTTTTTAATTACAAGAAAAAGAAAAATGAAGTTCAAACAGCAAAGAACCCACCTGACATGACCAGCTAGAGGGAGACAGCGCTTTGCTCCATGTCTATCTGACTCCTTGGCTGACCCTTTCCATGACCACCAGTGACCCCCTCCCACCCTGCCGCCTCACTCCTGACACTGGGCCAGCTTCTTGGCAGGGAACACCAGTGATTTATTATAAATGAAGGATGAATGTAAGCAGATATTCCAGAGGTTAGGGCCCTCCTTAAAGAAGGCCCAGCACGGCAGAGCAGGCAGGGGACATTTTAAAGAACAAAATATATCTCCGGGTAGTCTTTTACAGGCTCCTCTCAGTATAATTGACTAACAACAAACAGCACAAATTTAAAGTGTATGTTGCGATCAGTTTTGACCTTCGTTCACAGGGTAGTGAGCACAGCCACCTGCCTCTGCCACAGGTTCCCTCCTGCCCCACTGTGATCCCTTCCCTCCCCATACCTTCCTGTCCCCTCCTCATCCCCAGGCAACCACTGACCCACTTTTTGTCATGACTGTCAGTTTCCATGTTCTAGAATTTTACACAAATGGAATCATACAGTACACACTTCCTTCCATAGTTATTTTAGGATTTTACCCATGTTGTGTGTATAGCAATAGTTTGCTGCTTTTTATTGCTGAATAATGGTCCCCTGTATGGATGTTCCACAATGCACTGGTCTTTTTACCTGTTGGTGGACGTTTGGGTTGTCTCTCTTGGATAGAGAGGAAAGGAATGTGATCAACTTTTTACACTTGAAGAAAGAGAAGCACTTTTTAATGTGACTTACATCAAACAACCACAGCACTTCTTGCACAGCCTCAGAACAGGAGTTTCCCCACAGCCACGTTCTACCACTTTCTGCTGCCACCATCTGGAAAAACAAAAAAAGGCAAGACCTAGGGTCTGTGCTGCTTTCTCTGTTCTCTCCAAAAGGCTGCCCCACACCACCACACCAAGGCCTACAGCCCATTTGGAGACCATGCCACTTACCTGATTACAGGGGAGGAACTTCTGGGTGGATCAGCCACGGGTGTGACTCAGTGGGGAAGAGGAGAATGCAGGCTTAAACCTTTTCAGCCCTGAGTAGCATTTTAACATCATAGAGGGAAAAGATGTCCAACCCAAGCCATTGCCACCAGTGTTTCTCCCCCCCCTGCCACCCCACCCCACCCCACCACCACCTGTGCCTGCCACCTGACAAGTACTTAATTTGCATTTGTTGAATGAATGAATGAATGAATGAATGAATGATTACCCCCACATTCCTCCAATTAGTAACAGTGAAGTTGTAGTCAGTTCACAGCAAGAGCACTCAGTGACCAAGGGGTCAGAAGACCTGCATGTGGCATTTGCCCTGCCCCTAAACTCATGGTCAGGAGATAGAACTTTCCTGAGCCTCGAGTTTCTCATATATCACATTAGAAAAACAATCTGAGTTCTTTAGCTTTAGAAACATTTAAATTAGGCTCGGCACCCCCAGCTGGTGGGTTTGAACCCAGCCCAGGCCTGCCAAACAACGATGACAACTACAAGCAAAAAAAAAACAAAAAAAACAAAAAACAAAATAGCCGGGTGTTCTGGTATTATGGTGGGCACCTGTAGTGCCAGCTACTGGAGAGGCTGAGGCAAGAGAATCACTTAAGCCCAAGAGTTAGGGGTTGCTGTGAACTGTGACACCATGGCACTCTACCAAGGGCGACATAATGAAACTCTGTCTCAAAAAAATTTTTTTTAAAAAGGAAAGAAGCATTTAAATTAGATAACACAGGCAAAAATCCTTATAAATCATCAGTGGGCCACAAATGTACACTGTCTACATTTCTAAGTTGATTTACAAATGTATTAGCAAATAAAAATAATCATACAATATGACTTTTTTTACATTGCCTTCCAAAAATGAAGATCTGTCGAATATGTTTAGGTCTATGTTGTTCATGAGTTAAGGAAGAGCAAACTTTCACCAGCCCTAGGAAATCAAGACACTGCCACACAAGGAGGTTAACTGAGTCTCCAAAGATCACTCTGGGAGTCATTTTTCTGGCAAATTTGAATCTGGCTCTCCCTTCTGAAGATACATATATATTTTTCTCTTCATCTTGCCAGCAGCATTCTCTGTACTATTGTGCATCTCTGACACTCTTAACTGTGGACATTGTTAGCATACATGGAAAGCAAATGTCAATTTCTTCTTTGGACCAAGAGGATGACTAACTCATGGGCTTGATTATTTTATAAGTGGTGTTACTTCTCAAGTAAACCCCACTTAGTTAAAAAACATAGTCCGATATTATTAGACTACAATAAAACTAACAAGCTACTAATGCAAGAGGATATTTCCACCACTGTTAGGTAGAATAAAAAATATGCAGAAATCCAAAATTCTTCCTAATGGGCCAATTCTCATCCGACCCTTATTTGTCCTCCTCTGTCCCCAGCTCCACGTTGCCCCCATGCTCACACTCAATAGTTTGTTTTAGATGGACATCTTCTTTGGTTTAGAGCTGAGGTAGGCGATGAGGGACATTACTGCAGATGGAGTGGTAAATCATGACTTTTCTGAGGACAAGGCAGCAGATTCTCCATCCTCTAAGACTCTGCGGCACTAACCACTTTGTGCATTCCAACGAGATTACTCTTCCTTGTGTTCCAACACAGGTGCTCGCGTGGGTAGAGATGATTAAATGAACACAGACCTAAACTAGGCTGGCAGACCACCGGCATCACGTGAGTGAAGAGAAGAATGAAAAATTCCCTTCTAAGTGGCAGCCTTTCCCAGAAACTTCTAGTGGAAAAAACTCCGAGATGTTCATACACATTGTAATGAAATAGGAATAAAGCAATGGCGTGTTTTCAATGATCAGAAATAGACCAGCTATAGGGGTTCCCAGAGCTGTGGAAGCAGCATTGCTCATGACCCCATTTTGTCCCCCTCTAAGAGAACTCAGTGTACAGCTGTCCTTGTCACTCCCCCTAACCATACTTTTATGCTTTTGACATACTCTTCAAGAGGATGATTTTTTGAGATTGAATTATAGTTTAACTTGATAATTTTTAAACACTGAGAGTTTGGGTAACTTTGCATGAAAGAGAAACAATGAAATTAAGCTTGATGTTATCAACATAGCAGAAAGTTTTAGTGTTCAGTAAAACCTCTAAGTAGAATACAGTAAGGTGTGTTAAATGGGGAGGGGCATCAGTGTGAATATATAACCTTTGTGTTCTCATGAAACGAGGCCCAACATCAGCAGCTGTTCTTTGGATCATCCCCAATACATGTGAGCATCACAGTCGTCCTGGGAATTTGTTCTCTCATTTCACTGAAAGAGGAAAAAGAGACTCCTTGGAGAATAGCAGCTGATTGACTGTCTTTGGGAAGAAAAAAAGATCACTTTGAATCTGGAATATATTACTGCTTCCAGAAAGTAAAGATGCTTTGCTTTTAAAAAATGTCTGGAGTAGAGGTGAACTCTCATGTGAAGGCAATTGAAGTATCCTCATCTTCATCTACAAAACAATGACTCTCAAATTTGAGTGAGCACCAGAACCACCTGGAGGTATGAAAACACACTGCTGGGTCCACTGCCAGAGTTTCTGATTCGGAAGATGTGGAGTGAGGAACAAGAATCTGTGATTTTACGATGTCTCCTGGTGAAACTATGGCTGCTAAACTAGAAGCCACACTTTGAGAACCATTGTCAATTATAAATTGTCTTAATTGAATTGGATGTGTCTGTGAGCACCTATGAGTTCACTTTGACACTCAGAAAAGTTGACATAAAATTTACAGAAAGGTATTTACAAAAACTTATTATAGATATTAATATAGGTGGATCTCCTTTTAAGTACATGATGGCTTATAAAGCATAAGTCTTTTAAAATCTGTGTAAGCAATAAGGATCACACAAAAACAATCCACACGTTAATGAAACAACTGCAGGAAAAGCAGGAAGCGTACCAGCAGCAGATAAAACTGTCAGTTGTCCAGGGAGCTCCCTGCATCCTAAAATGTCAGGGTTTCAGGGAGCTGCCTACATCCTGGCTTTTTGGAGCACTCTTGGTCGAAAAATGGCCAGATGTCTTAAAGTAAAGCAAGTGTGAAACAAAGTTTACTGAGAAACAGCAAGATAGGTTTACAGAGCAAGACATGTTTACCATAGACAGTGAACAGACCCCCTGCACAGCAAGTAGGCAAAGCAGCCTGTTACAGCCCCAGTTCTGTTTTATACTGTCTGGGGGGCCTTCTTCATGGTTCAGAGGTCACCCGGAACCAGAGTCTTTTTGCACATGTGGACATCCCATGAGCCTCCCATGAGCCTTGGAAAGGCCACTGGGATGTGAAGTGCAATGTAGATTTAAGCTAATGACATGATAATTGGCCTTTAAGGCTATTCTAGCTCACCTTCAAGACTCTATTGTACCTGATGCCAGGCTAGTGAGTCTTCTACATCCTTTTGCAGTTGGCACTATAAGTTCTGATTGGTAGATTGGTAGAATGGACCCCCCCCCCAGGTGTGAATAATTGATTAGGACAGGATCAGAGTGAGATAGGAGTCTGGGTATCTGCCATTGTTCTCCTTCCCCAGGAGAACCCAATTTCTAACTAACTACCTAGCAAAACTAATTAGCACTAGCTGCACACTTAACAACCCACTAGAAAGGGATCCAGTTGTCAAGTAACATCAGTATTACATAATAACCAATCAAATTCACTGTGTTCCAGCCCGTTGCAGTGGCTCATGCCTGTAATCCTCAGGAAGGTACTCAGAGAGGCCAAGGTGGGAGAATCACTTGAGTTCAGCAGTTCAAGACCAGCCTGAGCCAGAGCAAGACCCTGTAGCCCCAAATACTTAGGAGGCTGAGGTAGAAAGATTGCTTGAACCCAGGAGTTTGAAGTTGCTGTGAACTAGGCTGATACCATAGCAGCACTTTAGCCTGGGCAATAGGGAAACCCTGTTTCAAAAAAAAAAAAACCTTTGTGTTCCAAAATGATAAACTAGCCAAATGACCCAAAGAAGAGAATCAACTTATTCTATCTTTTAGAAAAGGAAGTGTTTAAATGGCTTATTTTAATATAGGGATCAGGGCAAAACCTGTCCTTTTTGCTTTGGTTGGTTCCCTGAAAGATCAACTCACAATTATAATAGATTAATAAGAGAAAGGTTTATTCCAAACACCATGCCCATGTGGGGAACCACAGAATGATTACCCAAAGTCTCAGTGATAGTCAGAGACTTTTATAGATGCCTTTTGGAAAGGAGTGGGGGAGAACCACCTGCAGCAAGTGGTTGCTAGGGAAGATGTGAGTAGATGGGTAGAAACAGTTTGATTTGTAGATTTACCTGAAAGACAGGTCTCATGCTTCAAATGACCTTGGGGCCAGGTCTATTAGCATGTAATAAGGAAGTCAGCAACCCCTCTTTGATTCTTTGTTTTTTTGGCCAGGGCCAGGTTTGAACCTGCCACCTCCAGTATATGAGGCCAGCAACCTACTCCTTTGAGCCACAGGCGCTGCCCCCCTTTTTGATTCTCAATCAGGTTACTCAGGTTTTATGTAGATAGAGGAAAGGCCTCCTTCAATGCTTCCTGATCATGAATGGCCTTTAATTCAAAATATTCTTTATACCAAGGAGTCATACTTTGGGGCAAAATTTCCTTAGTGAGGAATGAGATACCCTTAGGGCAGTGATATGTTTTAATTAAAATATCAAACAAGGTACATGAATATATCATAAGGTCAGGACAGTGAGTTTGAAAAAACCAGCCATGGGAAATCTAAATTGATATATTTTTTAGGAAAATATCAAGTTTCTTATTTATTCATTTATTTGAGACAGAGTCTCACTTCGTCACTCTTGGGTAGAGTGCTATGGTGTCACAGCTCACAGCAACCTCAAACTCTTGAGCTCAAACAATTCTCTTGCTTCAGTCTCCCAAGTAGCTGGGACTATAGGTACCCTGCATAATACCCAGCTATTGTTTGAAATGGTGTCTCACTCTTGCTCAGGCTGGTCTTAAACTCCCGAGCTCAAGCAATCTACCTGCTCAGATGATCCACCTGCCTCAGCTTCCCATAGTGTTAGGATTATAGGCAAGAGCCACAGTGCCCAGCCACGATATCAAGTTTCAATGAAATAAAATCTCTGAGAAAGTCAGACTTAAAGTTCTCATTAATTAAATAACGTGCAACTTAAGTATAAAAGGTATTTAACTAATGACTCAGTTTTGCATTACTGTGGGCTATAAGATCAAATTGGGGGCTCAGTGCCTGTAGCTCAGTGGCTAGGGTACCAGCCACATACACAAGAGCTGGTGGTTCAAATCCAGCCTAGGCCTCCCAAACAATAACTATAACCAAAAAATAGTCAGGTGTTGTGGTAGGCACCTATAGTCCCAGATACTTGGGAGGCTGAGGCAAGAGACTACCCAGGATGACATAGTGAGACTCTGTCTCAAAAAAAAAAAAAAATCAAATTGGGGTCTCAGCCAAGAACCACACATATCTTGAAACCACAGAAGATCAGCTTTGTTTATACCTTTATAATCTGATAGTGTTGCCAGAACTTCTTTCTGCAATAGGTCCTTGGTCTCAGAGAATGAACCCGTGGACCACACAGATCAGTGATAAGATAGGATTTATTAGATAAAACAGAATAGCAGGAAGGAAAATCACCAGAGCCTCTGGCAGAGCTGGGGAGACCCAAATGCAAAACCCACTGGTGAGTCCTTGGGTGAGTCTAGAGGCTTTATACTGTTTAGGGAATTATACTTGGCCAGGACTTGGCAGATGTCTATGTTGATTAGTGCCTGAATGAAGGTATTAGCAAATGAATGCAATTCCTCCAGGAAAAAGCAGCAGGGGGTATTCAGAGAGTGCAGTTTGAAGAGAAAAAATCTGTTTGCTTAGGCCTGGAAAACAGGGGTTCTTCTCCAGCCTTGAATGGGGGAACCCTGTATCAATAGGATTACTGCAACCTCAGGAAAAAATGGAAATAAAATCAGGCCAAATTAGTGTAACTCCAAGTAAATAACTCTTAGGAGGCATGAGGATCAGAATAAGAATAAGAACAGAGTAAGAGTGAAAGCTGACATCCTCACAAAGGCCAGCTATCACTTGAATAGCTAATAATGGTTTTATTCATAATCATCCAAACTGGAAACTACCCAAATGTCCATCAGCAAATGAATGAATAAGCAAATTGGGGTACATCCATACTATGGAATACTACTTAGCAATCAAAAGGAAAGGAGTATTGATACATGTGATAACACAGATGAATCTCAAAAAAATCATAAGCAGGGAAGGGTCAACGTGGCCGACAGGCACTAGCCTCCAACAGAAGCTCCCATCCAGATGGAAGGATAATGTCCAGAAAATACCCAATAAAGTTGAAGATTGGGAGCCCAGCCAAGAGAGAAGAGTGATATCTGCAGGACACCTCAGCTGAGGCAAGTTGAGACTCCAAGAAAGCAATCTCCAGGCACATAATACACCCCAAAGGAAAAGTCTCCATCTCCTCCCCCAAGAAAGTTGTGTTTTTCTCTTTGTTTTCTCTTCATCTGCTCCTGTAAGTTTTCTACAGGCGAGTGGTGAACTGAGGACCTATTATCTCACCCCACGTGTGAGAGCTACAGGAAAGGGGGTCTAGTCCCCTAGAGGGACCCTGCTGAGATTCCAAACACTCTCTCACCAGGCAGAAAAACTGAACAAACATTTTCACTGCCATTTTGAACTTTCAATCCACTCTTCCCCCCTTGCCTACAGAGACAGTGAGGGGGAGCCCAAGAGCAGCGTCCCCCACTCCTGCGGGACCAAGCATCCAGTCCTGGCCCTGCAGCAAGAGACCTGTTAGAGACACGCTCATTCCCCAGGGGCCAGTCATCCCTGCTTTCATGGCCCGAGACCTGCTAGAGTCCTATGAGTCCTGCAGGTGATGGCGGAGTTCCCCGCTCCCAGCACCCAAGCCAGGCAGGCTCAGAACTGATTGCTAGAGCTGTGCAAGCCCCAGGAGTGGCCACCGAGTTACCTGCCCCCAGCACCCACTCCAGGCTGCCCTAAACTGCCTGCTAGAGCTGCACACTCCTGGCACCCCTGGCTGGCGGCCTGAGAAATACAAAAGGACAGTCACTTGAGAGGGAACCACACTAAAAAGATGGTATCCTGAGGTGAAGAACAGCAGCAGCAGCAGTGGGAACAATAAGGCTCACACCCCTGAAGCTCTTCAGGACAGACACACTCTGCCTCTCTGGGCAACCAGAGGAAGCCGGCATCTTCTCCAGTGGCAGCCACTGACTGAACAGTTCTGGTACAGACTCCAAATGGTGTAATTTCAGCATGGGGCAGAATCAGTGGAAAAACTCTGGTAACTTGAATAACCAGAGTAGATCAACTCCCCTGAGGAAGGATGGGGCAGACACAAGTGAAGACCCATCCATAAACAGATGGCTGAGATGTCAGAAATCTAGTTCAGAATCTGGATAGCAAATAAGATTAACAGAATGGAGGAAAGGAGGGAATTAGAATTTCAAATTAGTCAAAAGATGTCTCAAGAATTCATGATTTCAAAGATAAAATGACCAAAGATTATGACATATTGCATATTGCAGCCCTCAAAGACCTGAAAAATATGGTAGAATACCTTGGTAATAGAATGGAACAGGCAGAAGAAAGGATCTCTGACATTGAAGACAAAGCTTTTGAATGTGCCCAAGAGCTCAAAGATGAAGAGAAATGGAGAGCAAAAATGGATCATTCTCTAAGAGAACTCTGGGATAATTCAGAGAAAACTAATATTCACCTTATAGGAATCCCTGAAGGCGACAAAGTTGCTTCACAAAACACAGAGGCTCTTCTTCATGAAATTATGAAAGAGAACTTTCCAAACATGCCAGGAGATTGTGAAATCCAGATAGCATACAGTTTCAAACCCCAGCACAACTCAACCCAAATAAGCATCCCCAGGCACATCATAATTAACTTCACTAAAGTTAATATGAAAGAAAAAAATTTGAAAGCAGCTAGATGTAAGAAAACCATAACCTACAAGGGGAAGAATATTAGAATGACCGCAGATCTCTCAGCTGAAACCTTTCAGGCTAGAAGAGGGTGGTCATCAACTTTCAATCTCCTAAAACAAAATAACTTTCAACCCAGGATCCTGTATCTAGCTAAACTGAATTTCATTTATGATGGAGAAATTAAATACTTTAACGACATTCACATTTTGAAGAAATCTGCCATAACAAACCAGCTCTCCAGGGTATCCTCAGACCTATCCTCCACAATGACCAGCTCAATCCTCCACCACCAAAGTAAACTCACTCGGAAACTTTTGATCAAATTCGAACTTCCACAGTGGCAAAAGTATTAAAATGTCCACTGGACTTTTGAAAAACTCAACATCCAAAATTTTACCAGGCTTATCAATATTCTCAATCAATGTGAATGGCTTAAATTGTCCTCTAAAGAGACACAGGTTGACTACTGACTGGATACAAAAACTCAGGCCAGATATCTGTTGTATACAAGAATCTCACCTTACCTTAAAAGATAAATATAGACTCAGGGTGAAGGGATGATCATCTATATTTCAGGCAAATGGAAAGCAGAAAAAAGCAGGTGTTGCAATTTTATTCACAGATACAATAGGCTTTAAACCAACAAAGGTAAGCAAGGATAAGGATGGTCACTTTATATTTGTTAAGGGTGGCTCGGCACCTGTGGCTCAAGCGGCTAAGGCGCCAGCCACATACACCTAAGGTGGCAGGTTCGAATCCCCAGCCCGGGCCCACCAAACAACAATGATGGCTGCAACCAAAAAATGGCCAGGCGTTGTGGCAGGCGCCTGTAGTCCCAGCTTCTTGGGAGGCTGAGGCAGGAGACTCACTTGAGCCCAGGAGTTGGGGTTGCTGTGAGCATGATGCCATGGCACTCTACCCAGGGGGATAGCTTGAGGCTCTGTCTCAAAAAAAAAAAAATATTTGTTAAGGGTAATACTCAATATGATGAGTATTATCAATTATCAATATTTATGCACCTAACAAGAATGCACCTCAATTTATAAGAGATACCCAAACAGGCATGAGCAACTTGATGTCTCCCACCTCCATCATAGTCAGAGATTTTAATACTCCTTTGACAGTGTTGGATAGATCCTCCAACAAGAAGTTTAACAAAGAAATTTTAGACTTAAATTTAACCATTCAGCATTTGGATTTAACAGACATCTACAGAACATTTCATCCTAACAAAATTGAATACACATTTTTCTCATCAGCTCATGAAACATACTCCAAAATCAACCACATCTTAGGTCACAAGTCTAACCTCGGTATATTTAAAAGTATAGAAATTATTCCATGCATCTTCTCAGATCATCATGGAATAAAAGTTGAACTTAGTAACAACAGGAATCTGCAGACTCAAACAAAAACATGGAAGCTAAATAACCTTATGCTGAATGATAGGTGGGTCAGAGATGAGATCAAGAAGGAAATTACCAAATTTTTGGAACAAAACGATAATGAATACACAAGTTACCAGAACCTCTGGGATACTTCAAAGGCAGTCCTAAGAGGGAAATTTATAGCACTGCAAACCTTCCTTAAGAAAACAGAAAGAGAGGAAGTTAATCTAATAGGACATCTCAAGCAACTGGAAAAAGAAGAACACTCCAATCCAAAACCCAGCAGAAGAAAAGAAATAACCAAAATTAGAGCAGAATTAAATGAAATTGGAAAAAAAAGGATTATATAACAGATCAATAAATCAAAAAGTTGGTTTTTTGAAAAGATCAATAAAATAGATTAACCTACCAGGCTTATCAATAATTTCTATCAATGTGTATGGCTTAAATTGTCCTCTAAAGAGGCACAGATTGGCTGATTGGATACAGCAACTCAGACCAGACATGTGCTGTATTCAAGAATTGCACCTTACTTTAAAAGATAATATAGACTCAGGGTAAAGGGATGGTCATCTATATTCCAGGCTAATGGAAAGCAGAAAAAAGCAGGTGTTGCAGTATTATTTGCAGATACAATAGGCTTTAAACCAACAAAAGTAACCAAAGATAAAGATGGCCACTTTATATTTGTTAAGGGCAATACTCAGTATGATGAGATCTCAATTATCAATATCTATGCATGCAACCAGAATGCACCTCAATTTATAAAAGAGACTCTAACTGGCCTGAGCAACTTGATCTCTCCCAGCTCCATCATAGTGGGAGATTTCAACACTCCTTTGGCAGTGTTGGACAGATCCTCCAAAAAGAAGCTGAGCAAAGAAATCTTAGATTTAAATTT